>BQNB010002155.1:0-45161 GCA_026074375.1 Tanacetum coccineum
CATAAATCTTGGAAATTTCATTAAAGAAAAATTAACAATATTACAAAGTAGACATTCTGAAAACTTTAAATTACAATTTTTAAATTAAAAGTTAAATAAAAGAAAGCTAGAAAAAAGGTTGTTTTTTTTCGGCCTTGTGTTTCTTCTTTATATAGCTGACTCTCATCTTCTCTTGAGCTGGAATTGTGTTAGTTGTGTGTGTAGTAAGCTTTTTAAACAATCCTAGCCATTGGATACCAAGTGTGTTTCTTTTGAGCTATATCCAGCCATTGATTCTCCTCGGGTAGAGATGGATTGCCAACGTGGCCCTCAATTTAGGTTAGTGGGTGGTGGGAATGGATTTATCTGGGTAAAGGGTTGTGTGGGTAAAGGCTTAAGGTGTAACTCGTGATGGTGTGAGGCTCTAGGGAAATGGCGGGAAAGATATTGAGGGCTGAGGTGTTATTGGCTAGCAGGTTTTTAAAAGTTTGAAAAGAACAAGAAGAACCCCTCGGGTTTCATCTTGTTTCATTCTTTTGTTTCTTTTTTTTTTTTAGTTATAAAAGAGTTTAAAAACTTGGCATAAACAGCCCTTGTGTTTTATTAAAAGGATTTAAAGAAGGAAATGGTGAATTGCAGTTTCGGCCCTTGTGTTTTATAAAGAGATAAAAGTTTTGGAAACTTGCAAATTCAGTCCCTTATATTTTTAAAACACTTTTTCTTTTTACAAACATTTTTAAACTTGACAATTTAGGTCCCCAGGGTTTATAAAAAATGGTATTGGGCCAGTAATGGGCTTGGGTTATGTATTGGGCCCAACTGGGTGTGTTTGGGCCCAACTGGGTTCAGGCTTGTGTTATTGGGCTTTTTAAGGCCCAATAAGGTTTGGGTGGGTTTTATGTGTACATTGGCTGAGATTGGTTTGTTCAAGGGCTAGGATCGGGTCTTCAAAGTCTTCATAGTCTCTGTCAATTGCACACAAATGGGCTGTTGTCATTGATTGAGGGCCCATTTGGTCTTCACAGTCTTCGTGCCTGGTTTTGTTATTTTTTTTTTCTTTGTTTTCTGTCTTTTGGTGTGATATCCTTTTCCTGCACAACACAAGTGTAAAACAAACATATCTTTGGCAGTTTCTGTCTGTTTTTAGTCATTTGAGTTCGTTTTCAATGGAAAAAGGTATGTGTAATTAAGCACATACCATAGACATAGAAGATCAGATAAGAACTGATTTTTTTAAAGAGAATTGTATTGTGAAGTCTATATGATCAAGAGAAATGAGTTGGTATTTATAGCCAAATATTTTACTGTTTGCCAGAACTGCCGGTGCTGTTTACCAAAGGCACCGGTATGTAAAGTTAATAGCACCGGCAAACAGTACTCAAAAATACGTTTTGAATTTTAAACTAATATAATTAACTGCCGGTTCTGTTTACCAAGGGCACCGGTATGTAAGATTAAGAGTACCGGCAAATAGTACCCAAAAATAAGTTTTGATTTTTTTTAAATATTTAAACTAGTATAATAATAGAGAGAATCTTTTGATCAAATTTTTTGAGTGGGAAAAATAACATTGATACTCTAATTTTTTTGGATTTTTGTTGGTTTGTCTTTCTTATTTAATTCTACTATTGTATAATTAGTAGTGAGTAAATCGTCCAATAGAATGATTCTACGGATGTTCCTGACGGAAATTTTCATCGTTCCCCGTTTTTTCATTATGTCTTAAGCAAGCCAATTAAACGAGTAATCATGTCGATTTATAGTTGAGGTGTAAAGCCCTCATACTTCATGACTTGTGACTTTGATCTCCCGACATGGTTAAAGATTACGTGTGTGTGCTCGATTTATCTTTATACATAGATCATACTATATTAATCATAGTCACAAAATGAATCGTGCTCTATAGCAACAATTTATTAAAGACTTTGCATACTTGATTTTTTTGAACTTCAAAATTATTATTCATTATTATTATATTTTTTTTTTTTTTTTTTTTTACAGTTCTTAAAGCTAGGTATGTGCGTTGCTTAGTTTGAACACCTACCCAGCTCGCTCCCTAGTTGGATATCACAACCAAACGTCGGTGTTCTTAGTTTGAAAACCCACACCGTGCTAGCGTAGTGTGAAATCACTTCATATTATTCTTTCCTAATATGGCTTAGGCTTAGTGTTCTAGTTTGTACCCTCACCTTGGGACCTTTCTTCTCCAAGTGAGAGTTCACGGACTCACACAAGTCCCTAGAGCAAAGATGAATTAGTTTGTACCCCACATCGTGGTGGTTCAGCGGAGTGGGTTATCACGACACATCTATTACTTGCTACATAAATCAAAATGTATGCTTTTTTGAATTTAAATCTTCAAACTTTGCTTTTTATAGAATTTAAGTCAACAAATTTGAAGCTTTTTATGGAATTCATCACGATTTGACTTGCCGAAGTACAATCGAACACGTTATTGATTGGCGGATTTAGAAGTTTATGGGAGAAAAAGAACACAAGTTATTCATATAAGTTTTTAGACGAATCTTGCTTGACACATAAACTTATATTTAACTCTATCATTTTCTAGGTTCTTACACTTAAGAATTCAAAGCTAGAGACATTCGTGAAATGCTTTGGCCAAAAGAACTTGTAGGCTAACACGCTTCGTCGACTGTCAAAAAATTTATTCTTACTATACCCAAAAAGACAAAAACACTTATTTTATTTTTGAAAATGTTTAAATCTTTTTCATTTTTTTTTTGGTATTTTTGCAAAAATTTAGTGGTAAAACGGGATTGCGTGATAACAACGACTGCAGGCAAAATCTAAATCGAAGATTCACCCCCCCATACTAGAACTTACCATCGTTCCTCCGATGTTTCAAAGGGGTTTCTTTACGTTATATCTAGGCGTTTTATGATCGTGTGCCAAAGATATAACGTTTGTCGATTAGATTTGATATGATTTCCCAAAATGAAGCTGAGGGATGTGAAGCTCTGAGTTAAAAAATGACAGAATCGAGAGCCTTCCAAATCCGGGAATTACCGAGACTTACTATACAAAGCACACCCAAAAACATGCGGAACAAACACAGGTAATGGAAATATTAAACCTTCTCACACAAAAACACTTATTTATTACATACTACGGATAAGCATGGGGTGCCTCCCACGAAGCGCTTGTTTAGGGTCCCGCACGCATGACCGTCCCCCGAATTTATTGGTCCATGGGGTACGTACTTGGAGATCCGGGGGACAATCCTCGGTATGTATGTCCCCTCTCATTGTAATGTTTTTGTTACGATGACCATTCAACTTTACGTTGGGACCGGGAGGTTCTGAGATAAATCGACAGTGCCATATGAAAACTTGGACATTGGTGAATGGTCCACTCCAACGGGATTTAATTAACCCAGAGAAAATCTTTATCTAGTGTTGATGAGGACGGGACACGATCACAACGTGGAAAAGCGGTTTTTGATACTTTGCATCGTGTATCCTCTTGGTTTTTTCACTTTTTAGAATCAAAGTGTTTTCCGTAGGCACTGATCACGTCAGTTCATTTTTGTTCAGTCAGTTGGAACTTTCCTGTGTTCTCACCGCAGTTTGAAATCATCAAAAATTTTGTTTGCTTGAGTGCCAGTAGGCTTTGTGCTCTAGCCTCGATCGGTTCAGGATGGAACATGCTTCACGTTAACAAGCTTTATGGTGTCGCACACAATGGGTGTTTTTTGTAACTGTGCGGATGGCCATAAAAGCCATCTTCTAGTTATTCCGGACCAGGACGGCACGATTTACTCTACGGTTCTTTCAAGGAATACGCTGTGAAACCACGATTTGACACACCTCATCTTGCCCACTTGTTTGTGGGTGATACGGCGGTGGAGAGTAGAATGAGTTTACTCTCCATACTTAAGATGACCTTTGTAAATTGGTCATTACAAAAGTGTAGTCCGCGATCACTTTATGATTGCTCGGGGTGCAACAAATCGAGAAAAGACGAGTTTTCAAAATTTTGCAACACAACGCGGGATCATTGGTGGGGAGCGCTTTTGTTAATACCCATTTTGACATATTGTCATTCAGAACGAGTATGTACTTGTTTACCTCTTGAAGTCGGGAAACGGCCCTTAAATTCATTGCCCCAGATGTCATAGATTTCGCAAACTTGGATAGAGGTTTTGTGGCTTTAATCACGTTTGCGTAATTTTTCTCCTTGACGTTGACAAATGTCACAAGGGTGCATAGTCTATGGGCTTCCTTGTAGAGGTTGGCCAATAGATTCCGAATCGAAGTTTTTTCTTGCTCTGTGTAATTGGCACATAGTGTCCCCCAGTAGAGTACCACTGTGGACAAGCTGTTGAGAATGTCTAAAGCTTCTTGCCCAGTAATACACAAGTATTATCATACGCTGATCAGCACAGATCTTAAACAGGAAAGGATCATCCAGAAATAGTGTTGACATCCTTAAAAGAATTTAGTTTTTTGTAGGGTTGTCCATTCCTTATAATCACGAATTTCCCCGCATGGTTTAATTGCTCAAAGTCTGCAAAACCATGGGTATTTGATCCTTGAAGAGCAATCGAACCCAAGAGTCTCGAGAGGAATATTCTTCATTGATTTCTTGTTCTCGAGTTGTCTTGATGCGGATTTTCATGTCTGGGTCAGGATGACTCTAGGCAGGGCGAGTTTCTCAGCTCACTTTTTTGTACTAGAATTTCAATGTCAAATTTCTTGGAGCTAGAAGATCCAACGCATGGTCTTGGCCCTTGCACTTCATTCTTGGCAAAGAGATATTGGATGGCCGAGTGATCTGTATACACTATGCTTTTTGACCATAAACAAGATATGACCGATAATTTCTCAAAGGCACTCTGCTAATGCATAGGTAATTCCTTTTCGTTGTAGTGTAATTGAGTTTGAGCCTCGTTCATAGTCATGCTAGCATAGTTATAGGTTGAAAATGTTGTTTATTTCTTTGCCGAGGATGCACACAATTGCGAAGTCGCTAGCATCGCACTTTGTTCAAAGCAAGTCTCCCAGTAGGGAGCAATTAAGATCGGGAGCCTCAGTCAGTTTTCTTTTGAGTGTATTAAAGGAAATCGATTTACTCTTCAGATAAGAAAAATGGAGTTTCATTTTCAAGCAAATGAGTCATAGGTCGGGCATATTTTCGAGAAGTCCTGAATGAATCGCCGGTAAAAACCGGCGGGCCTTGGGACAATTACGGACAACACTTTGACTGAAGTCGGATGAAGGTGTTTAGCTATTACTTAGATTTCGCTCTATCATACCTCAAGTCCCGTCTAGGAATTTTATGTCCGAGGAATAATGCCCTTCCTCTTTACCATTAAAATGGCTTCTTTTCACCGTTTAATGACTGTTTGGTGTCTTCAACCGACTTCTTCAATCATCCTTTTTAAATGGGTTAGGCACGCTATTGAAAGAGTCCCCAAGACCGAAAATCATCCATGATTTACTTCATCGTTTTTGCCTTTATATAGTGTGGTAGATTAGCCATCATAATCTTTGGACACGTTGCCAGGAGCATTGACATTAGGCCCAAAAGGCATTCGACGATAGGCAAAAGTTCCGTCTATGGGCATGTGAAGGTATTTTGTACTTTTCTCTTGTTCTTTTGGGTCAATTGGGATTGAAAGTAACCCTCAGTGAGCCATCGAGGAACTGTAGTAGTATTTCGTTTTTCCCTGCTAGTCTTTCGAGAATTTGGTACCAATAGAAAGGTAATGGGAAGTGGTCTTCCGGGTGGCTTCATTAAAGTTTTTGTAATCAATAACATACTCGCCATCCCCCGTGACCATCGATAGGATTAAGCTCATTATCTTCATGTGTGATGACAGTAATACCTCCTTTTTTAGGTACACAGTTGTACCGGGCTCACCCATGGGGCTGTCAGAGATGGGGTCAAATCATCCAGTGTCGTCAAGGTGTTTTTCAACCTCCTTTTTGATCACATGTGGATTTTTGGGCTTTACCTTCTCTGACTTAGCACCGATGGTTCATAGTACCTCTTCCTTTAGAATTTTGTGTGTACAAATTTATGGGCTTACAACCATTATGTAGGTGTGGTTTCCAAGCGGATTGGCTCGCTTGTGGGACTTGCGTACTTTAGAGAGCTGCCTTTTCTCCATCTTTTAAGTTCTTTTAGCAATAATGACAGGCAACTTATGTCACTTCACTAAAAATGCGTATTCAAGATGGGGTGGCAGTTCGTGAGTTAACTCGGGAGGTTCATTAATGGAAGGTTCAACGGTTTTGCTTCACGAGTTTGAGTTCTTTCCTCCGTCAGGCATATATTGTTCATGATTTGGGAGGGGTGGTGGTGGTTCACTGTTTTTAAATTTGCTTCTAGAATAGGATGTCCCCCCTCAGGATCCTGATAAGTTGGATCAACTCAGATGGAAAGTTGAATATCTTCTAGAGCAAGTAACAAAACTGATATGCTTCTTCTAATAAGAGAAAGTACTCTGTCCCCCGGTAAGGAGTGAGAGTAGGAGTAGCACGTTGGAAACTAATAGGCTCAAATAATATGGAGTGGGATTGCCACTCGCGCCACACTTGAAAAATCCTAGGGTCCTCTTGAGAATACTCTTCACATGCCATTTCGATGTCGTCGATGTTAGTTTGCCGTCTTGATGGTTGTAATCAGATGTGTATTTTGAAGTCTGGTCCAATGTTGAATGTGATGGCCCTCACTTGCCAACACGAAGGGTAATCTCTCCCCATAAACATCTATCAAAGCTTGACTTGTTTTTAAGAATACAAGCCGAGAATCAAAGGGGACTCGGGTTGTTGGTTCAAATCAACAAATTCGAAGTCAGCTGGAAATTGGAATTTCCCACCATTAGACGAAGTCTTTAGCAATACGATTGGTTCGGTGATTTGAACGATCTGCTAGCTCTAACGTCATGCAAGTTTGGGGTTAGTTCAGGAAGGAGCGAGATCTTTCCAGAAGCCGAATAAGGCATGAGAGTTATGCTGCACCAAGACTCGGCCTAATGCGTTGCATGTAGTAATCCACGTAAATTCACATGGAATCAGAAATCAGGCAGGCGTCTCCAGTTTCTTTGGTAATTGTTGAGGGTTATGACCGCTCGTTGAGAGTTCTACATTTCAAAGGTACAGTTCTTGCCAATTCGCTTAATTTTTTTGTTTCAATATTAAAGGTTTGTTTTAATGTCGAAGCAATTTATGCGGCCATGTGAATTTAATAGGCATCGATAATTGCTAATCTCGAACTTAAATATCTAAAGATTTCGTTTAATATTTCTCGATTTGGTCGTCTTTTGCTTTTTCCTTGCGCTTTTCATCATTTCTTCGTGATCGAAATGGAATTGATGCTTTAGGAAAATTGGAGTCACAACAGGAGCCAACAGTGGTCGGGATTTGGAATTACGAGAGTTGATTGAACAACAGGAGGTTGGAAGTCTTCGGTGATTCCGTTATTAGACAGGAGGCATGGGTCCTTTGTCACATCGGTGTCAGGATTAACGGCTTTCGGTCCTTGGTGGTAACTCCACTTGGGTATGATACCTTTTAAATCTTCCTTAGGGTTGGTATATAGTGTTACAGGGAAGTGTTCAACAGAACGGAGGGAAATTGTAGTAGAAGCTATATTAGCAGTAACAATTTGAAAGCATATCAGTTAAATGCGCCATTTGGGTTTGCAGGTTTTGGACCTTGGTTTTGCTGTTTCTCAACAATGCATCATTGGTGGTACATAATCTTTCAATATCTGTTTTGACACACCGTGTGTGTAGGAGGAGCAGGGCCTTGATGAGATTTGGTGATTAACTACTGGTTGATGGAATCGGAAGGTCGATAAATACTGACCTTGGTTGACAATTGTTTCCTTTGTTTTTGATTGAAGTTATTTCCTCGATTGAATTGTTTTGATATTTGCAATGAGGATTTTGTACAGGAGGAAAACCAGGAGGGGTCGACTTTGATTGAGACCATCGGAGGTCGATAACCTGAATTAGTTGGTGAAATTGGCCGCTGCGGCCTGGGGGACCACATAACTTTGGATGTTGTAATGTACATTTGCTGTAGTGGCTGACAGTTTTGATAAGAATGAACCTCCCCCACAAGTTTACCACAACTTTGTTCAACGCTTTTACGGTGGGCAGAGGAAGGAAAGCGGGCGGTGTGGTTCTTTCTATCGAGAATTAATGCTCCGTACATGTCTTTGAGTTCAGCACATTCAAGATGAGACTGCTTGGGTGGTAGAGCTTGTACTTCATTTTAGCTACAAACAGCTTTGTTTCTTGACTGTGTACCTTAGTCTTGACTCTCGTTGATTTTCCAAACATTCTCAGGCTTTTTGTATTAGAAGTTTCCACCGGCAGCTGAGTTATTAATCTTGAGCATTTGAGGTTATGGGCTTTATAGTATGTATCGATGTTGATGCAATTCTGAAAACCCATGTTGTGGGCATCCCCTTCAAGATCATTGTAACGATCCCAAGCCTCATAATAACGTCTCATCAATATTTGTTGCTGATTCTCGTTGTGATTTCATTTCTGAGAATTTGTCGTCTTTTTGAGGGAGGGAGAAGAAATTTGTAATAAATTTTGTAAACGTTGTTCTTCCATGTTTCAATTCGACCGAGGAGGTTCTTTTCTAGCCAATTCAGGGATGTGCCCTTCGAGAGAAAACGGGATAAAGAAAAGCCATAAGCTTAACGACGAATTTGGTACGTATGAATCGTCTATTGTAGAAGTGATATTGTTGAAATTTATACGGTTGTGTGCATGTGAGTCTTCTTTATCGATTGTACTTAAAATTGCTTGTTTTTGGACTAGTTTCAGAGTCAATGCTTGTTATCTAATGTTATTCGCAGGTGATTTCAGGAAATAAATATCGACTCTTCCTCGTAACCCTCGGTGGGTGCTTCGGCTATTGCGCCCATTGTAACGATTATCAGCCATGCAACTAGGGGAGGATTAGCAGGTTTCTCAAGGTTTAGTGATCAACAAGATGTTTGTCGAATCTTGTGTGTTGTCGACGGGTCTAGGCTGAGAAACGTAATGCGGCTCAGTCGGCCTTGCACAAATTAGAAATACATAAAGAAAATTTACTCTAATTTGTTTTTTGGTTTTTTTCAAGATAAATTCACAATTGATTTTAAAGGACCAATGAGATAAGACAACTTAACCATTGATAATCTGCTTACTTCACGGTAACTCTCAAAATGATAAACTCGACTGGGTGAGCGGGAGGAGTGAATAGCGCGAAGCTTATTCTCCTTTCGGGTCGTCAGTTCCTAGGACAACCACCTCCTTATACCCACTTTTTAGTTTATTTAACTTTTTCGATGGTGAGACGTACGTCGTTAAGAGACACTAAAGGCTAGTTTTTTAAATCTTTTGTTCGAATGGGGAACCAACAAGTTCACCGGAACTTATTATGATATTCCTCAGTGAGAATTATTACTATTTTGGTATTTTACCAAGTTGTGAATTTATATCTTTTTTATTATGGACAATGTTTTTATATTTTTGATTTTTTTTTTTGGTTTTTATACTGATAATTATACTAAAAAGAAATGAAAAATATTTTTGTACTTTTATATTTTTATAATAAAAGAAAATATTCACAGTTTCAAAAACAGATGGTCAAACGTAAAGATAACGGTGTGCACAGCATCCCAATGCAACGGTCCAAAAATGATCGCTCAAACATATAACTTAACTATTTATTTAATATAATAAAAACATCAAATATATATAAGAAATAGTCTAAAGCAGTAACGGCCAATGATTCCGAAGGAGAAGTTGTATAGAGTCTTCTCCCGGGGTCGTAAATCCCCAACGAGGCTGGAATGGTAAATCGATACGAATGAATTGATGATTTGAATTGAGAAACAAATGATTTTGATTTTTAACTAGATTTTGATTAATTATACTAAAATTAATTTAAGAAATCTAAAATTATTCTACGGGAAACAAGCAGTGGAAAATGGGAATCTTAAATATACTACGGGGAACAAAAATAGTTATACGGATAAATCCTAAACTACGGGGGCATATATAATGGCAATGAAATTCCTAAGAAATCTACGGGGAAGTTATTAGGCTTTAAATATTACTTTACTAATACTACATTAACATAATAAAACTAAATTAAAACATGCAATTTTAGAATACCGCGGAATTAAATCGCAAGTCTAAAACTAAAAATTACAAAAATAAGTCATAAAATTAATTTTAATAATTTAAATAAATTTAAAAATATTCTAACTTAAGAAAATGTAAAAAATTTCAAAATCAGGAGTTAAAAACATAGCGAACAAACCGGTAAGAAACGAAAAAAGTCGAACTCGTAATCGAGCCCGGAACTCGGTAATTTGGGCAAAAATCACCCTACACATGTTTTAATAATTTTCATTCAACACTATTGGGATTAAAGAAAATTTACTAAAAAAAGAAAATAATTTTTGTTATTTTTTGTATTTTTTATGAATTTTTAAATATTAAATACTAATTAAAACAAAGAAAATAGAAAAAGACAGAAAATAAAAGTCTAAAAATTCTAAAAAAAATCAGATTAAATAAAGAAAAAGTTAACAAAACTAAAAATGTAAAAATGCCCAAAAGTTATGTCAGCATTAAAAGTAATTCAGTAATTATAAAATAAACCCTAAATTAAATTAATTTAATTAATTAACCTAACTAATGCTAACTATTGTTAAGTTAAAAGGACTAACAGGGAAAGGCTATAAGGACTAACGAAGCAATACCCAACTAACCTATGGCACTAACAGTGTTAACCACAAAATTCAAATATTACATAAATGGTCCCTGAATTGGACCCCGACTTACAAATGAACGTCAAAAGGCTTATTAGCCAAAATTAAAAAGCATAAAGTTGTTAAGGGGTCCTTAGCCCCCCGCCCCCACGCAAATTAATCCCCACCACCCTAACTTGCTGAAATCCACTTAAATATGCAGAAATGTGGCTTTTCTTTGACAGAATCTCAAATAAGCTTAAAAGCTCTTTTAGTTTTCTTTTTAAGCTACAAGGCACTCAAATAAGCTGAAAACCTAAGTTTGCTTGAAAATAAGATAAGGATACTATGTTAAGCTAAAACCTATAGATTTAAGCCCTAAAATAAGCTAATATTTAAATAAGCTAAAACTGAATTTTATCAAAAAAAAAGTTAAAGTACTCTTTTTATCCTAAGATTAAACTGACCTAATAAGCTAATTAAAGGTGAAAAGCTGCTAAACCTAAAAGATTACCCTATAAGCTATACTAAAAAGCAAGAAAAAACTATTGCTAATGTAATATATCTAGATATGAGGGGATGGGATGAAAATTGGGCCTCAGCACCAGGGTTACATTGCTTACAGGCTTGAGGGGCTTTTTGGCTTAAGCCAAATAAGCTCAAAATCGCTTAATTTTTGAAAACAACCTCAAACAGATTTAGAGAGATGGGAAATGAGCTTATGCTCTAAAAATTAGCTTTTAAAAACAATAAATAGCTGCTGATTTCAGAGATGGAAAAGAAGGCTTTTTATTTTGAAAATGTGACTATTCATGCTGGCTAAGTTTGACTTACAAGGTCAATCGGACTCAAGGGACCTTTGGCAACTGATTTAAACACTCAAATGCAAACAATTTCACCCTTATCTCAGGATCTACAATGGCTTAGCCAAAATAAGCATTGTAATTCTCCCTTAAAATCTAAAGTTTCAACAATGTTTGTAAAAATTCTGGAGGCTAAATCGGAATTTTAACTAAAAAACTTAAGCAAAAGAGACTTTAATTAAGCTCAAACACCTAAGATAAAGTTAACTTAATGACCACAACCCATGTCATCACCATTTTCACCCGTTTTAGCCCTTAACCCAAACACCCCCTTATTTTTAAAAATCTTTTTAACAAAATGTATTTGACTCAAACCTGAATAATTAGGTATTCATGATTAATGAGCCTAAGTTAAGAGCCTAATAAGACATGGTTAAAAAGATTAAACATATTTACCTTTAAACCTTTTCGATTTCAACAGTAGCACAACAACAAAATTTTTTCTAATCTTGAAAATTAAAGAAGATGTAACAAATATTACAAAGTAAACATTCTGATTCAACTTAAGATTACAAATTTTTTAACTTAAAAGTAAAGAAAAGGAGCTAGTATATAATGTATTTGGTCGGCTTTGTCCTTCGGCTTTGTCTTTTCTTCCTTTTATAGAAGTCCAAGGCTTCTATACTTGTGCTTTTTGTGTGTGTGGAGTCTCAGCATCAATCCTAGCCCTAGGATTGCAAGTGTGTTTCTTTTAGATGCCTTGCCCGCCATTGATATACCTTGGGGGAAAGGGGATTTCCAGCGTGGCATTTAAACAGGGAAATGGGTGTGGGTTTAGGTTTAAAACGGGTAAAGGGAGGTTTGGGTAAAAGAATGGGGTGACAACATGTGATATTGAAGGTTTTGAGGAGAAGGCGGGAAACAGGTTGAGGGGGAACCCGTGATTGGTTACAGGTTTTAAAAAGTTTTATAAACCCAAAAAGAAACCCTAAGGTTTCACTAACTTGCCATTCTGTTTTGCCTTTTCTTTTTTTTTTTTTTGGTTATATACGAGTTTGGAAATTGGCAATTTGGGCCCTTGTGTTTTAATCAAAAGGATTTAAAGAAGGAAATGGTAAATTGCAGTTTCGGCCCTTGTGTTTTATAAAGAGATAAAAGTTTTGGAAACTTGCAAATTCAGTCCCTTATATTTTTAAAACACTTTTTCTTTTTACAAACATTTTTAAACTTGACAATTTAGGTCCCCAGGGTTTATAAAAAAATGGTATTGGGCCAGTAATGGGCTTGGGTTATGTATTGGGCCCAACTGGGTGTGTTTGGGCCCAATAAGGTTCAGGCTTGTGTTATTGGGCTTTTTAAGGCCCAATAAGGTTTGGGTGGGTTTTGTGTGTACACTGGCTGAGATTGGTTTGTTCAAGGGCTAGGATCGGGTCTTCAAAGTCTTCATAGTCTCTGTCAATTGCACACAAATGGGCTGTTGTCATTGATTGAGGGCCCATTTGGTCTTCACAGTATACTATTGGGCTTTCCCGGCCCATCAGATGGGTTGAGATTGAAACCAATAGTATTCTTCAATTACGGCTTTGGTTTTGACTGTTGATTTGTTGAGTTGACTTTGACTTTGACTTTGACTTATCTGATCTTTGGCTTTGCTTTGGCCTTGTCTTTTACAGCTTTTCCATTCCGTGTCTGGTTTTGTCATTTTTTTGCTGTGTTTTCTGTCTTTTGGTGTGATATCCTTTTCCTGCACAACACAAGTGTAAAACAAACATATCTTTGGCAGTTTCTGTCTGTTTTTAGTCATTTGAGTCCGTTTTCAATGAAAAAAGGTATGTGTAATTAAACACATACCAGTCCCCATATTACACTCTTTAATCATTTATCAAATCTCGGGGATGAGATCAAGTTTGTTTTACAAAAATGGATGCAAGTACATTTTAAATTCAAATATTACGAGTTTGCCTAAGTAGCTATAACCCACTATGCCCATCATCATGAACTGTTAATTACTGGATTGTAAGCGTGAATGTTATGAATAGATCTATTTGGGAATTTACAATTGTTGTGGATTATCGATGTGTTTATTAATCTTTGAGATTTATTCTTTGATTTTACGATTTGGTGTTGTTTTTAGAGAGGGTTTTTGGGTCTTTGTTCGTGTGTTGTTTTTGGATATATAATAAGTGGTCCCTATTTTTCAAAATGGGGTATTTTACCCGCTCAGTCTGACTAAGACATGTTTCTACCTAAATCAAAGACGGATCCTAGGACTTGGATCCGTCGATATTGTGGGCAAATGCGAAAAATTAGCAGAACATTATCTCGTTGTTTGGTCGAACCTGTTACTTTTTGGCAATGAGAGATGCTTATATATGTTATAAGGATTCTCGATTTAAATTTTCAGAGTCGAAGTCCAAGTTTTGTTGCGTTGGATTACTTGTAAAGTTCCCGATGGAAATTCTAAGTAGTCGATTCTACTTAGAGTGTGTAAATTTTTAGCATATAAATTCTTGACCATTGCTAATAACATAAACATTTGAACATTTAGACGTAACTAACATCATCAAAACAAGTGTGAGTTGTAATTTGATGATTATTCTTTTCGTCTTTGTGATCGATTTTGTAATTTCATGTAATAACAAAAATTAGTTATACATGTAGACTTTAGGAAAATATCTATGGTCATTTTGTTGATATTTCCGTAATCTATTTAAATTCTAATCTCGATCTTATGTTTAATTTTTGAACTTTGTAATTGGAAAGAATAGTAAGAATAAATATCTTTTTAATAATGATCATTTGTCCATTCAAATTTTGCTTAAGATTAGTTTTGGGAGGAAGGTAATTCATTTTTGGGGTGTGTTCCATCATTACTAGTCCTAATCTTAGATAATCAAAATTGTTTACGTTTTAATGGTTTAGTTAAGAAGTCGGCTAAATTATCTTCGGATGCAACTTTCTCGATAGAAATGTTGCCCTTCTGGACCTTATCGCGGGGAAAATGGTGACGTATTTCTATGTGTTTGATACAAAAATGTTAGACGAGGTTTTTACTTAAATCGATGGCGCCTTTATTGCCACACATTATCAGAACGTCGTTAAGTCGTAAGTCATAGTCGATGAGAGCTTGTTTCATCCATAGTGCTTGTTGACACGCCTTTTCGGCAAACACGTATTTGGCTTAGGTTGTGGATATAGCAAGGGCCGTTTGTTTCTTAGAGAACTAAGATGTAAGATCATCTCATGACGTACAAAATGCAATGGGATCTTTCGGCCGACGTATTCACTCACGTGGTCGGAGTCGGCGTATACTATAGTTTCTATACCGGTTCCTTTCGGATACCATAATCCTAAGTGGGTCGTACCCCTAATATATCTAATTATACGCTTAACAGAATCTAAGTGGGTTGTTTTAGGGTTTTCTTGAAAATAGGCACATAAGCAAACACTAAACATAATATCGGGCGTACTTGCAGTTAAATAAAGTAAAACTACCAATCTACCTTGGATATTAGTGCTATCCCACGGATTTGCTTTCATCGTCCTTGGTTAGCTTGCTCTTCGTTGATATACGTCTTGGTTGGTTTAGACCTGTTAGTGACAAAATATTAGTTTTTATTTATACGCATCTCTTTATGTTTTGGTGGATGATAAACATGTGACTTGTAATACGTAACGTAAAGTGCGCTAGTTACTCGTAATCATAAATCATCAATGCATACATGCATCTACATCTCACAACGTCTCAAGTCTATATCTATACATCTCTCGACGTCTCAAGTCTACATCAACATCGACATTTGTTTGCACCCGACATAAATCACATAAGGTATCTACATCAAAACAAGTGTCACTTTCACCAGACAAGTTTGTCACCACAATAAGACAAAAATAGGAGCGTCTGTCGGGGGGGTCCCTTAAACAGGCCGGCGGCCCCCATAAATATCTGGTGGCCCCCTAATATATCTAGGACCGCCGTTTCCCGACAGGCTGTTTTTTAGCTCCTATAAATAGTGGGTCACCTCCAACTATTTTTATAACCCTTTTGCATGATTTTCTTTTAGTTATTTCTCTCTTTAGATCTCACTAAATCTCTCTAAATCTTTGATCATTCAACTTGGTTAATCTTGTTTAAATATGATCTATAATATTTATCCTTTCCTCCTTTTCCTCTAAGTGCAGAGAAGAACTGTCGGCACATCTTCAAGATCAGATGTTATGTAGTCTAAAGTTTTTTTAGTCCATTTTTTGTAACATTTGTTACATGTAGATCGAGTCCATGTCTTCCAATCTTTAGTAGTGTGTAGATCTAAATGATGTATATATTTGGATGGGTTGATTGTGGGTTGGTTAGTATTTTAGGCCTTAAAATACATGGTGAAGTGGTAGATTGTATCTAGCTAAGATTAGGACTCGACATCTAGCTTAGTGTCAGAAAATAATGTAAGCGATGCGGTTTATGTGTTTAGGCCATAAAACACAAGGTTTGTTATGTTGGGCCATAAAACATAACGGGTTTGGTTGTACCCGAAGAAGAACTCGACATCTAGCTTAGTGTCGGAAAATAATGTAAGCATTACTTGTATAGTTTTCTCCGCTAAGAAGGGAGCTTGTTGACTAGTGAAGTAACTCTCGAGTTGGATACTCGAGGGTGGAGTTGGTTGAGAGGTGCTTCGTGACCGAACCACTATAAATCATCGTGTCGGTTTGCATTTTCTTTTACCCTTCGCTTTACTTATTTATTTACATTTATCGCTTTACTTTTATACTTGCATTGTGCTCATGATTGTGTGAATGGTTATGTATATCCTGTTAGTTAAAGTTGTGTAGCTCTTTGTGCTAAATATTGTGAGTGTGGTTATATTGTTAGAATATGCTTTAGCTATTGTAAACCTATGATCGACACTTCTCATATTGTGTTAAACTTGATTGGTAATTGATTCAAGAAGATCTAGTCCAAAATCTTACTGAGGCGGTCCCTAATTCAGGCGGCACCTTGATATACTTGGCGGCCCACTCATTTAATATATATTTGGGAAGCGGTAGAGAGAGTGATGTAATCCTTGATCTTAAAGTTTTTTTAATGGAAACGTATTCACCCCCTCTACGGTTTCCATAATTGGTATCAGAGCCAGGTCGCTCTAGTTTTCAAAATAAATAGTTTTTAAAATAGAGTCTGATCCATGTATCAAATTACCCATGAAGGGGGATTAAATTTGAAAAGTGTTTTGTTGTTTGATTCATACTAGTTTTGTTATTAAATATACTTTGTATACTAGCTTGAAGGAAATTTTTCTCAAAAGAACTTGGAAGTGCCAACTTATGTTTGTCTAAGTCATAAGAGTAGAAGTGATGTCTAAAACACAAAATTTATGTGCTGGAACAACTTTTTAAAGTCCTATGTTCTACAGATAAGTCACAAAATGATTTTGAACAAAAAACGCGTTTTGGGGTCACTGGTGGCGGTCCCATAAATGTTAGGGCGGCCCCCAAATATATATGGGGGTCGTCTATCTGTTTCAGCAGATTTTGGCAAACTTCAAAAAATCATATAAAATCAACCGTAAGTCGTTAGAAAGTCGTTGCTCCACCCGCAATTTCAAAGAATAATTAAGTTTCTTTCAATTTAAAAATACTTCAAGTTTCATTCTAAAACTTAATAAGTCAGAATGAAAATTACTACATAATGGTCAAAATTTGAGTTGTTTTTTATCATAAAAACTTTTATATTTTACGGTTTCCTTTTGTTGAACTTTTTAATTGTTATATCTTTGACAAAATAGTGTTTTGTCCTTTCCAAAATATTGAACTTAATTAATTTTGAAATGGGGTGGAACTATTTATTTTCAAAATCAATAAGCTAAGTATTTCATTGTGTTATATCTAATACACAAAACAACGACGAATATCCTTATGTGTATGCTAGATGATTATGTGTGTTTACTTTTGTTTAACTTGGTTAATAGATATTAATAAGTAATCATTACTATTTGTAATTGAGCTAATTATATATCTAAACAAATGTGTCATGTATGCTATTTGTATGTTACTAGTTTTCTGGATTATGCCTAATAGGAATTACGCTAGATTTCTTGCTGAATGCTGCCAAAAAAAAAAATTGTTTGTTCATTGCATATAGGCATAGATCACTATATTTACAAGTGTTACAGAAACATCTTGTAGATCATTTTGAGTGTAGTAACCAACTTAGGAATGTGAGTTTAATGGTTTGTCAAGTGTGTGGAAAATTAATGTCCTAAGATCATATATTAAAACCTATCACTAAAATATTTCCAACATCAATCAACTCTCTTCAAACAAAGATGTTTAATATACTTTTTATATTCTTGCGGTTGTTTGGACCTTGGGTTGGTTAAACAAAATAAAAGATTGTATTAATACATTAGTAATTAAGTAAAAGAAAATGTATTTTTAAACTTTGCTCGTGCTTGCATTGTTCTAACACACACATAATTATGTTCTTTATATAAACATATAGTGTTTTACAAAAGATGTGTGTTGTATTAAAATAGTTAGAAAAATCATTCATATACTAATAAAATGTCAAAAACTATGCATACTATGCATAACAACAAATAGTTTTTTAGCACAAGCAATAAATTTATGACAATCTTGATGTAAGAAATTAAATTGTCATTCATTATCAACCTCACATTACAACTGTTTAGGATTAGTGAAAACACACTATGAATATCTTTATTTCGTCTTCTTTTAAAGAGTGTTCGTGAGGGTCATGAAAGATTTCATATATTATCGACTCATTATTCAAAACTTTGATTGATGTTACTATCGAATCTAATTGACAGTTTCGGGTTCATGGACAAGAAATATGATTCTTATTTGTCTCAGCTTAAGATTATATCATTAATATAACAAGAGATATATCTTAACTACATACTCAATCACTCTTCGATTGAGATGAAAATAATGACATTCCTTTCAAGACGATGGAATATGCATCGGATCATAACTCACACTTGTGTAGATGATTTATATTCTGAGGTCATACTTGTCCAATAGTTGTGTTCCAAATATTTGGCAAACATATGCATAAAATACACAATGAAGTAGGATTGACGACTTGAATGTTTTTTCCAAAATATTCAAGTAATTTACCTTGCAATGCAATTGGTAATGTCGTCATCTCTGAAAAACTAAACATGAACAAATACACAACATATGTAACTGTTCTCAAACAATTCAAAAGCACAACTCAAAACTCAAACTATCTTCTCATCAAAACTCTCTCTTACTTTATCAAATAAGCATAATATTTCTTCTTCACCAAATGAGAACCCTTTAACCATCTAAGGTTTGGATTAAGAAGGATTGAACATATTCCACAAACTATTTTTGTGCTTTCTCTCAATAAGTGACCGTAAGAGGATTTTGAATATGAAGATGATTATTTTTCAAACGATAATCAATCTCACTATTCAATCTAATTATAAAATTAGAATATGAACATGAAATCAAGACTAGGATTTATTTAAATCACGAAAATATCAATCAAATGACCATAGATATCTTTCCATGTCTACATGTTTAACCATCCTCAGATATTACATGAAATCACGAAGTCGATTGCAAGACAACAAGATTAGTCATCGAATTGCAATTCACACTTGCAATGAAGATGTTTCATTGAGTATAAAGTGTTCAAATATTGTGTTATTACCTATGGTCAAATTTTTAAATGCTTAACTTAACACCACTATTAAGTAGGATGGTCTCGAGTTTTGATTTTCTATCTAGAAAACTCATAAGTATACTAACTTGATAAACAGTCTTGGACTGTCATTTCTGAATTCTCATATCCAAGGAGCACTTATATTTTTTATTAAGCTTTACCTAATTATCCTAATTTAACTCCCATCTATTTAATAAATTGTGGGAAATTGATCCCTTGCCACAAAGTTGGAACCTTCCACGGATCGTGGATCCTTCGTCTTTGATTTTTTTGATTCTTCGGTTTAGTAAATCACCCCTATGGCATTGAGATTTATAACATCTTCCTCTTGTGATTATATTGATTAAAAATTCCAACCTAGATGTAACTAACCTTTAGTATATTCTAATTATTATCTATACAAAGAAACATTCACAAGATCTTAATTAGGTAAATAACCTTTATTGGATCTTCTGTTCATAAAAGACATGCATAGGTTGCACATTCTTTTTTGTTGAACATCTCATTGTAGAGAATTACACCTTTGTCACTCGTAGATACTGCTAGGTCCATATATGTCGCAATTCTCTCTTATACATACAACAATTGCTTGCTTTTCATTTAACTTAGAATTCTCAATTTCTTGATCAGGATTAGCAAACTGAAATTAACGCATGTTATGTTGAGTCATGTTAGGCCCTCAATGAAAACGATATACAAATTTTTCTTTGCTAACTATTCATTAGGAAAAATATAGGGAATTATATTTTGTCTAAATGAGACTTGATACTGGAGAATCTATTGCACTATAAATTTAATTTGACCTAACGGTTGAATTGCTTCCAAGAGTGAAGTTAGAGTAGTGTATAACAGTTTTAAAAACTCGGTCATGTTTTTGGCCTAAATTGAGCACCACTAGTGATAGTCTCATATTCATTCTCTAATTTGATTAAATGGCTCTTCTTAAATATGCCTAATGATAGTCTACATCGATAGACTTTGTATCTCATTAGGAGTGCACACTAAGCAAGTAGAAATTAGATTTCTCCTTAGTCAAACTAGACAACATGCACCTCACATATGTGCTTTAAAGCATCAAGATGATAACTTGCTCCCGTCTGATGCAATTATATGACTTCATGATTAATTTGATGCTCAACGATAAATTGCATATCTACTAAATGCATGTTTATTAAAAAGGGGTTTGTCTTTTTCTGGCAATTTAGATAAAATATCTCTTAGTTTATCTAAATGACACATGCTCCTAAATGTTAAATGCTAACATGTTTTACAAGATGATTACATTTAAAATTATCATGTTTTGTTTGCGTCATCTTACACGACTTACATGTTAATAGTGCGCCTACACTATGTTAGGTTGATGTATGACAAATAAGGTTTAGATGTCATACCGTCTTACACATTAATCTTGTTGATTATTGCGTTGATGCATGCTTAGATAAACTTGCATGCTTAAATCTATATGTCTTATACATCTATGTATATATCTTCTCACACTAGAATATCTTTCTTCACATCGGGGTCACTAATCTAAATTTTCAAAAGAGTCATAAATTGGTCTTAAATCTTCTAGAGTCTTCCCTCACACATTTTCTTAATCATCATCTCCCTTTCTTCCAAATAATCCACTCTTTGTCACAGAAAAGTTAGATGCGAATCTAATACCCTTCCAAGTAGGTTTTTGACAACTTATATATTTCATCCGAAATATTCAAGTATCTTTAACTTGCAATCGCAAACGTTAAAGGTCATATCCAAAAATCCCTATTCAAGCCTTTTAACAACATAAGTTAAAACGCTCTCCTTTTATCTTCGACAAAACATTTTTTCTCTTCGACGAAAACATTCTTTCTCTTCGACGAAACATTCTTTCTCTTCGACAAAAGCATTATTTTCTCTTCTACGAAAACATTCTTTCTCTTCAACGAAACATTTTTTCTCTTCGACAAAAACATTCTCTTTCTTCGACGAAACATTCTTTCTTTTCGATGAAAATATTCTTTCTCTTCGACGAAAACACTCTTTTTCTTTCGATCACACCTCTTCCTTCTCACTCAGCCATACCTCTTCAACCATAGAGATGGCTAATCTCTTTCCTCTACTATTTCCGCTACCACCTTTAAGACAACACTATACCTCGTCATGTGATTGTTCTATGAACATTCACAATACTCGAGAAGACCACCATCCGTCTTGACATTGTCAAGCTCGTCACCTCCATCTTTGTTCGCTTTCTTCTTCTTCATTATTATTAGTATTATTATTGCATACGAAACACTCCGAAGATACGTCAGTATTTTCTTCGAGACAATGTCTAAAAGGAAGTATCTCCATCAAAAAGGTTGCGTCTGAAGATAACATCGCCGACATTCTTTCTTTACTCCTCAAGCGCGAATCATTAAATTATCTTCGTCAAGGTTTAGGAATGATGGAACACATTCCATAAATCGTTTCTTTTTTCTTCTGTCTCGATTCGAGTTCGTGTTCCATTCTGTGTCGTGACAACTTAAATGCTTCATCCAAAGTATTTTAAGCATTTTTAATTGGTGAAATGCGAATTAAAATGACAACCCTTTTGAAAAATTCGTCAAAAATCAAGCCCTAAACATCCCTCCTGTTGGCGGTCCGGCGGCCCCCAGATCTATTCTGGCGGCCCCCCAGATATGTCTGGGACCGCCGGCAGCAGGCTTGTTATAGCGTTCATTCTTTTCTGAATCCATAACCAAACACTTTCTCTCTTCTACTACGAGTTGGCGTCTACTTTACACCCAAACCTATGCCCAACATCTCTCTAAAGATCAATGGGTCATCCTCATATCCTAATTCTCAAAAGTATCATTTCTTATGGTGTAAATAGTCAAGTGAATTTCATAATGAAATGCGTCTCATTCTTAAACACAATCCATACAATCGTCAAACTCATAAATTGATCCTCACTTCTCGTAAACCTCTTTTCTCACCTCAAATGGTCTTTTCACTTCTAAATGGTTCCTCTCTTTCTTAATTGTCTTCTCACTTATGGTAGTCGTCTCACTTCTAATAAGTCTTATCTTCTCTAACGTTCCTCTCACGTCTAAACGTTTCTTCTCTTTTAATAGTTTTGTTACTATTAAAATTCCTCATATATCTCTCTTAACTTAATTATTTCATCCGAAATATTTAAGTAATTTGCTATATGCAAATGTCACTCCTTCGCTAAACTTTCCACTTTCTAGAAAGTGAAGAACATAAAGAAGATATTCAATCTTCAAGTGTTATTGAGTCACCACATTGTTGAGTCTCTCATATTCTTCCACCATGAAAGAACTACCACCTCTTTTCACATCCCACTTTGTTCCTCAACATTGTCAACCAACAAAACACCAAACAAACCTTTAAATTCCCAATCATCCACCTTTGTCTCGATAGGATCATATGCATATCAATTGTTAGTGCAAATGATATATCAATCTTTTCTATCAACCTCTCGTCAACACGTTCCTTCTTTAGCATCACTCATCCTTTCCCACTTTTTGACTCTATGGAATCATTTTCATTCACATCCAAAAGCACATCGTCTCCATCCTCGTCTTATTTTTCTTTTTATTCTTTTAAAGTATATATAATATATACTATATATAATATATATATATATATATATATTATATATATTATATATATATATTTATATGTGTGTGTGTGTGGTATATTATATATTATATATCTATATTTTATTATATATATATATATATATGTGTGTGTGTGTGTGTTGTGTATGTGTGTGTGGTGTGTGTGCGTATATTATATATATATTTGGACATATTTTGCCAAGTTATTACATGTATTCGTGTTCTACTTTTAAAAGGTCACTATCATATTCTTTTGTGTCAATCAATAAAACAAATCTCTATTCTGTTTATTAAAGTTTTCCGCGGTCAATCTTAGTCAATTGGAATATGCATCGAGTCTTTTTATTTGATCATTTCGGTTGTTGATTTTGAATAATAGTTGTGTGGAGAAAGTTAGAATGGGGGGGTGATGGGGGTTGGATATAGTTTTTGTCTAATTATTTTTTGATCTTTTTAGAATTTGTTTAACAATTTTAAAACTTTTGGAAGTGATCTTGATATCGATGTTTGAAAATTACGAAGTAGAGATGGTAAGAGTAAGAAAGATAGAGTATGAAAGAGATCACCAGGACAGCAAGTAATTGGTTGGGTTTCGGCTACAAGGACACCTTGGCCGTGGACCCTTACTCCACTTCCCCGAGTCACCCACTCGAGAGTTTGTTAAACACTAATCACCGAGCTCCTTTTCATTGACGGAGAAGCCTTACAACGAAGGTACATTTCTATAGGTTACAATAGATGATCACGAATTTCTCGCACATAACGAGAACTCGATGATAACACAACTACATTGATGTAATACTAACAATAGACACAATTTCTTAGGCATAGATGATCTTTGAAAAGAAAGTAGAAGAAGAAGAATCAAGATAAAGACATCTTTTTATGCGTGCTTGAAACTTTCGCGTATTTGACAATTTCCTTTCTTGAAGTGGGAATTACCTACACAAGAATTTAGAGAAGAGATGCTAGAGAGATGAGAGAAGATCAGTGATTAGAGAGAAGATTAGATGAGAAATGTTGTGTGAAAAAGCATATCAAGCTAATGGCTTTGGTATTTATAGCCAAAAATTTACTGTAGGCCGGTTCTTCCGGTGCTGTTGACAAAGGGCACCGACTTGCAAAACTAAGGGCACCAGAATACAGTAACAAAATCCGAATTTTAATTTGCAAAATTTTGAGATATCTTGTGTAATCTTATGAGATTTTTCTTGGATTTGCTGCATTTGATTATATACTAAATGATAAAATAAGTGTAAGATAATTTTGTGTAAAGTTAGGGTTTTAAAAGAATTTGTATGCTTTTTCAAGTTGCATGTGTTTTTTTACAAAGATGGGAGATAGTAAAGAAATCATGTTTGTGAGATAATAAGAGGTTTGTTATGTTTTGTCATTAATAAAACCTTAGTCTAAGCTGATTGTAAAACGTTTTGTTTAAAACCGGTTTATTTGTATTAACAATCTCCCCCTTTTTGTTGATGACAAAACATATTAGGGATGATTAAACATGTATTTAAACTTGGTTACTTTCTCCCCCTTTTTGTCGAAACAAAAATGAAAAGCAAATGTATGAGAAATGTAGAGATATTATAAAGATGGAAACCTCCCCCTTGATGAATGCTACAAAACAAATATGTTATAAACAATGAGATATGCTCCCCCTTGCTTTGTGAGTACCTACAAAGAAAAGTTAGGGGTCTAAGAAATAGAAATGACCTTTGTAGTACCGGCTAGCCAGTGCTGTCCTATGAAAGGCGTCGATTCGTTAGCTAATGGCACCGACTGACTTTAAAAAACCAAACTACCAAAATCAATGAACCACATCAAACAGAATTATTAGCGATCCAAGATGACCAATTAACAACGAGTATCCTGTTTTTATTAGGGGTGTTTACGGAGTGGTTCGATTTGGTTAGTTGATATATTTAATCTATCCATCGCGGGTGTGGTAATTTGTTTTACTGCCCGAAATTGAACCGTACTGGATGGATAATCAGACTTAGGGGTACCCAAAATGAGCAATTACTCGTAATTCGAGTCACGGTTAACCATATAAGATGATTGATCAAGTTTAACCGTATGAACAATTACATGATTAAAAAGTAAAATGTCATTTTAATAAAATTAAATAACAATAAATTGATTAAAGTCATATTAAAGTTGTTCTATCACAATACTTGCATTCAAATAAACTTACACATATCATATTAAGATAGGTATTATGTGGATATGTTAAGATGACATAAATCAATTTTTGCATATAAATGTTTACATTGTGAGGAAAAAAATTGTTATACAATAAAAGTAGTTAAATAATAAAATCGATACTTGTACAATTATATGAATATTTTGTTAAAAACCTTCATGTATATTATATACAGTTCGATTTGGTTAACAGCGGATATCTAAAAGTAAAAACCGATTCCTAACAGTATGGGTTTTTTTGGGTTTCGGGTTTTTTCGGTTTTGAATTGAGCGCTTCAGCTCGGTTTCTCGGGTTTTTGAACACCCCTGGTTTTTATAATTCGGTATACAAAAACTAAATTGTAATAGCAAAGATTTGGCATTTTGGCTTGCTGACCACATATTGCAAGTCAAAGGGATCTGAAGCTCACTTTGTGTGATGATATTGATTAAATATTAGGTTAGTAATCGAAAGAGCTTGAAGTTTAATTTATTTGGTTTATATCCTAAGTTCTTGGCCATTCTAATGGATATTAATATTGCAAGTTTGCAACATGCTAAACCAACAAGAAACTGTATGATTATCTCTTAAAAAAAGAAAAAGGAAACAAGCTGTTTTGTGCAATCTTAGAAGGTATTATTATTGTATTACACGGTTGACATGTTTCAACAAACAATAATGGGCAAAAACATGTCATATGAAACTCTTTCTTGTTTAAATTTTATTTCTCGTTCAATTTTAACTCCCGTGTTCAGATCTTGTTTGGGAACAAATGACCAACTTTTAAGTCAAACAAGAGTGACTCCAAATTGAAGGTTCGAGAGGCTATGAACGAGTCAAAAGGAAATGTATAACGAGGGGCGGTTCAACCTCTTCGGAGGCCTAAAGTGAAATCATAAGACGGGGGCTTTTTATCAAAGTAACATGTCGAAAAATCGTTTATATAAAATTTACCTTTCAAGTTTTTATGTGAAATCTTTTGATTAGTTTCTCAAAATCAATATAGTATAATATTTCATTTTGAATTGATAATTTGTTTTTCAATTAATAATTTAGCTAATAAATCTAATCTTTTGGTGGCACTTTAGATCGTTGATATGTTTTATTTAGCTTTAGCTTTGAAATACTTTTTTCACCTGGAGAACTGTTACTAAAATGGTTAACATTATTCTATATGCCATATAAGTATTACGAAAAGAGTTTATATATAATCTGATTAAGTATATCAATCGATGTATCAAATTTTCGCACGCATAACTTCTCTAAAAACTCTTGGGCGTTTGGTTCGTGAATTGTAAAACAGTACGAAATTCCCTGCTAAAGTTGCAAGATTCAAAAGAGAGTACATGAAGGGAAGGGTTAACTGTGGATAATAACTAAGGAAATGAATTGAATAAAAGGAAGTTTGATGGTCACATAAGAATGGTAAAATATACAAGTTATTGGTAAATCATTTGTGTCTGTGGTGAAAGACTAGCCGAAGGCCAAAAGATAAGGAATCACCTCCTGGCGATTCCTTGAAGATGATTGTTTGGAAAGCGAAGGATCTCACTCTGTCGTTGATTGGGCAGAGTCAAATGAGATGCCTCTATAGATCATCTAAGAATGCGCTTTGTTAAATGAAGGTTTTGAAGTGGTTAAGATTAGCTATTTGGGAGAAGCATTGGGTATTACTCGAATACGAGACTGCGAATGCTAAAGATTACATTAGGGGTAATGTATGGAGTGGCTCTGGTTTTTGTCATTAAACAAGCTTACATCGAGTTTGCTCCTAAGGTAGATTGGATTGGGTGGAATTGGACGTTGTTCCATTAAATTCTGGTCGGAGTCTACTTTATCAAATGTATTGCTGCAAATGGGGTGAGATAGTTGGATGTTGATGATTATGATGAGTGGAATCTTCACATTCGCAAAATAAAATTTTGCATCTTTCTAAGGTTTGCTGAGCACATTCACGAGAGCTTCACATATTACTTTTCAGGGGTAAGGTTATTGGTTCGCGCAAGTGAAGTTCTAGGTGGACTCCTGAGATTTTCCGAAGTAGGATGATGAAGACGAAATATCAGTGGAGGATAAACAATGATAAGAAGTATTAATGATCCTCGAGGCAAATAATTGCATGATTAGAGTGACGTGGAGGAGGTGCTGAAACACTGTTATGATCAACCTGATGATCGAGAAGGATATAACACTCGGAAGATCCTTTTGGTTTAATACCCTTTATTGAACTAAGAAAATATCGATTGCACAAAAGGTTACTGAAAAGATCATATTTTGTCTCATCCGCCGTGTTTCCACTCTGAGGAGGGTTTGAATGGTAATACTGTTAATCTTGACATGAAAGGACTACGGAGAAAATGAGAGAGATGACAATTTCTTTTGTTAACCTTGAAGATGGTAAGGGATAATTCTGGAGTCGGTAAACAAAAATACAGATCAAAGCGATCGAGTCACACTAAGTAACTCTGTTCTTCTGCACCGCGAACGGGTGGGTTCTATTTTAAATCTGTATGTAGGAAATAGGAAGGAGGGCCAACTATGGGGTTATAACATGGATGGGTACATCAAGGATATCCACTGAGATCATTGAATCCCAAAGGAGAATTTGGGGTTTAATCGATGAATTTTTATGTCTTTGAACGTTCAAGGCCTCTCTCCAAAGGCCAAAAAAGATGGGTAGAAGGAGTTGTTCTGTGTTAAAAATGAAAGATGATTTGTGGGTCTTCAAGAAACTAAGGATGGGGTCTATTGATCTAAGTAGTGGTGAGGTCTGCTGGGTTAATTCTAATTTTATATGTGCATAGTGATATCCTTGAGGATTAACCGGAGGGTTCTCTTTGCATTGGATCCTAATTCCTTTCGGAGGAGTAGCTTTAAAAGATCCAGACTATTTAGTCATTGTTTCGAGGTGTGTGGCTGAAATCAGGGATTATCTTATGATAGTGGTTGTATATTGCGCCTCAAGAGCAAAAAAAAGCAGTATGTTATGGGATTATTTGGCTCATGTGTCGAATCAATGGGTTGGTAAACTTGTTATGATGGGCGACTTTAATGAGGTGAAATATAAATCGGACAGATATGGTTCGAATTTTAATGCTCACGACGCTGAGATTTTCAATTCATTCATATACAATGCGGGTCTTGATGAAGTCCTTTTAGGAGGAAGTGCTTATACCTGGTGTCTCAAATCTGCTTCTAAAATGAGTAAATTGGATCGATTTTTTGTTTTCGAAAATTTGTTGAGCATGTGTCATAATATCACTGCTATTACCTTGAAGCGGTTTATTTCAGACCATCGTCCTATTTTATTACGTGAAGTCAGGTATGATTACGATCCTATTCCTTTTCGATTCTATCGTTACTGGCTGGAAGTTGATGGTTTTGACAAGTTGGTTAGGGATTCTTGGAACGTGGCTCCTGTTAACAAGAAAAATGCCATCCGAAACTTCATGGGTAAACTTAAATTTCTTAAAGACCGTATTCAGAGCTGGCTCTCTATTCATTGTTTAGTTCATGTAAACTTTATATATTATTATCTTTTTTCAGTTTTATAACAGGTTTTGAACTATATGAATTTCACTAATCATTAGATAAATTTTTTATTGATCTTTTCTAGTCACTTGCAAATTTTACGAGTCTATAATCTAGTATCTAGTACTATAATATATGCAATGTTTTGCGGATAACTACACAAAAGAACTTATAACATAGTTTATAAGTCTATGACAACCATCGAACGTGTCATGCACTTTTATTTTTATGCTTTTTATTTTTTAGACCGACTAATTAATCAAATTTGAAATCACTATCACACAAATTCAAATCAGGTTAAATCCTTTATTTTCAGGAGGTTGCGTGGTCACATCAGAATTGTTTGCATCTAGCAGGAGTCAAAATTGAGACCTCACACCTTTTAGTGTGATAGTCGCAAGCTCTTTTATCACTAAGCCATCCCTGAATGATTAAATTGATTTTTAAAGTTTACTAAATGGTCCTTAAAAGTTTAGGGGCCGTTTAGTTGGCGAAAAATATCTCATTTTTCTGAGAAATTTTTCATGTAAAAAGGAAAATATAGAAAATCTGTTTAGTCGCAATTTTTTTCAACATTTATCAAAAAATGTGAGATTTTCATTCTCATTTTTTTTTCAACAATTTTCAAAAAAAGTGAAAAGTTTATTTTATCATTCTCACTTTTTTCATTCTTATTTCTTCTCAATAAAAAGAAAAAAATGTAACTCCAACTAAACGGATTTTTAAAAATCTCAACTCTTCTTAAAAAAGAAGAACAATTCTTTTCTCTAGGAAATTAGAAACTGAAAAATAGGAATAATTTTCACCAACTAAACGGTCCCTTAAATTTTTCCTAAAATTATAAAGGTTTGTTTTACTTTGTAAGAAATACCTCTATTCTTTATTAAAAAAAAAAAAGAGCCGTCTCGCTACAAATTTTTGAGAATTTATTTAAAAATAATAAAAATTTTATTTCTCAAATTTTAATTAAAAATCTGAGAATTTAAATTATTTTTCTTTACCTTTCTCTTCATAAAAAACGAAAATTCTACCATCATCTTAAGTTTTGAACTATTTGTTGTGTTTAGTTGGTGAAAAATATCTCATTTTTCAAGAAAATTTTTCAGTTAAGAATGAAAAAACTAAAAACCTGTTTAGTTGCATTTTTTTTTCAATATTTTTCAAAAAAAACAAAATTCTCATTTCCTAATTTTATATAGAATAATAGAAAATCACATTTTACTCTTCTTCATTTTTTTTCATTTCTTAAAAAGGAAACATACAACTCTCATCTAAACAAGTTTTTAAAATTCTCAACTCTTCTCTAGAAAAGAAAACAATTCCCTTCTCTAAAAATTTAGAAAGAGAAAAATATAAAAAAATTTCTACAACTAAACACTACATTTCATTCTCAAAAAACTAAATAAAAAATAAAAATATTTCTTCAAACTAAACACAACTTAGGGGCCGTTTAGTTGGCGAAAAATATCTCATTTTTCTAGGAACATTTTCATGTGAAAAGGAAAATATAGAAAATCCGTTTAGTCGTAGTTTTTTTCAACGTTTTTCAAAAAAAAGATGGGATTTTCATTCTCACTTTTTTTTCAACATTTTTCAAAAAAAGTGAGAAGCCCATTTTATCATTATCACTTTTTTCATTCTCATTTCTTCTCAATAAAAAGAAAAAAATGTAACTCCAACTAAACGGGTTTTCAAAATCTCAACTTTTCTCTAAAAAAAGAAAAACAATTCCCTTCTATAGGAAATTAGAAACTGAAAAATAAGAAAATTTTTCACCAACTAAACGGCCCCTTAACGTTTTATATTTATTTCTTTAAGACTTTTCACAATGGTCGATTGATCATGTGGATCGTTGTAGGTCTATGTGTGTCACCGCCGTTGCAATGCAAAAGTCTATGTGGGTTGCCCAGTGAATTTTTGGAGAAGTCGGTCGCATACTCGACCTATTCGTTTACTTGTGTTGAATTAAATTAAAAATGATTTTTCTAGAGTATATTTTTTATAGTGTAAGTCACTTTAGTATGCATAAAAAATCGCATGTAAGTCATCAAAAAGAAAAAAAAAATAAGATGACAATAAAATTGTGAGTCGCTGTGGTTCACTACCGGACGATACCGTGATGATTTTTGCACTAAAGGTTCGTTTGGTAAGACGAAATGAAATGTTAAATGAATGGAATAAACGACGTGATGAAATAAATGATGTAATGTAATAATTCATTACCTTTATTAATAATGTTTGGTTGGTATGATAAGACGTAATGCAATTGATAAGAAAAATACTAAAATGCCCTTTGTTAATAAGAAGTTTATTTAAGGTGGTTAATTAACGATTAACTTTTATGTGATTTTGATTATATTACAAAATGTAATGGAAAAAAAAGAAAGGCCCTTATGGAATGAAAATAATGTAATGAGTCATTCTTTCTGATAACATTACATTATATTGTTGTCAGTAGTAATTTCAACTTTTATTACACCATACTAAACATTACTAAAGTACAAACCAATTACTCAGTCAACTATATTAGTTTGACCAAATTCAATTCCATTAAATCCTTCATTTCTCAAAAACACAATAATGTAATGTGAACTTTTACTAGTACAACTAAAGTAAACTTTTACAAAACGAATATCCAATCCTACAAAACGCATCTAACGTAAACCCAAATTCCCCCATTTCTTTATTCCCAATTTTTCAAAAAAAAAACCACCCCCAACGGCTCTTTTTTCTCTCTCTCTATTGACTCAAATCACATCAAACCCTAATTTCATGCTCAAATTCAATCACTCCAATTAACCAAATATCAAAATGCAAGATTTCCTCGGCTCGGTTCGCCGATCGCTCGTCTTCAAACCCGATGACGGCGTTGGTGTCGGTAATTCTTTTGGTGGATTCGTCGAAAAGATAGGGTCGAGTATACGCAAGTCCAAGATAGGGCTTTTTACTAAAGCGTCTATTCAAGCGTTACCGCCGCCGGTTGAGAAAAGTAGAGGTGCTGGGAAGAAGAATAATGACGAGGCTGGATCGCAGATTAGGTGGCGGAAAGGGGAGTTGATTGGGTGTGGTGCGTTTGGGCGGGTTTATATGGGGATGAATTTGGATTCAGGGGAGTTGCTTGCTGTTAAACAGGTCAATTTTACGCGCAGTTCATATATGATATACGATATAATAAGTTTCAATAGTAGCTAATTTTTATGATTTGGTGTGCAGGTTTCGGTTGTTGTGAATGTGGCTTCCAAAGATAAAACGCAGGTGTGTCTCGATTTCATAATTTTTAAATATGACTTCACTTGTTTGCTAATTAATTTGACTGTTTCTTAGTTTATTATTGGATCAAGTAGTGATTTTGATCTGATTATTATGGAAATAGTTGAATTGTACATCGACAAGTATTTCGAGTGCTCAAAGGTTTAAGCTTTAATATTGTGTTCATCTTTTTTGTATTGGGTTGTGCTAAATGTTGTGTTCTTAATTTGGGTGAGTTTAAGTACTGATCCATTAAATGGGTCGGTTTATTGGATAGGCTGATAGGCAGGTCACTTTCTTTCTCATTCTCTTGCAAGTGTTTAATGGAATTTTAAAAGCAGTTAATAACAATATATGATCCACGCATTCTGTTAAGGTTAGAGAGATAAGTACAGTTAGATGGAAATTTGTGAATATTGTAACTTTGTTGTGGACAACGTTAGCTCCAAGATTTGGCTTGCATTACGGAAATTTGCTAAAGAATTTGTAGTTGTGTCTATTCAAATTAAATTGACTTCCGTATAGACTGATAACATTCATTGTGATGAACAAAAGCCTCAAATAATATTGTTACTAAAGATGATTATAGTTTAATGGAGTGCTTACTTATGATAGGCTCACATTCGGGAGCTAGAAGAAGAGGTGAAGCTATTAAAGAATCTTTCGCATCCAAACATTGTTGTAAGTGTCTTTAATTTGGATTATCTTGTATTAGGTGAATAACAAAGCCTATCATAACCCTTTTCTAATGTGTTTACAGAGGTACCTTGGAACTGCTAGAGAGGAAGAATCATTAAATATCTTCCTGGAATTTGTTCCAGGTGGATCCATCTCGTCACTCCTCGGGAAATTTGGTTCCTTTCCTGAATCTGTAAGTTAGTGTGACCATACTTTTCTCAATTGGTGAAACAAATTTTGAATTAGCGAAAAATTGCTCTTAACACGTTAGAAGTTTTTTTCGTTTAAATTGTGTGGTTTGGATTATGAAACTTATCTCTAATTTATGGTACAGGTGATAAGAATGTACACAAAGCAAATATTACTAGGGCTAGAGTATCTCCACAAAAATGGTATTATGCACAGAGACATTAAGGTATATTCCTTTTTACAAAGTCTGCTTATGTATGTATGCACGTCGACATAACATTCAACGTTTACAGAATGTTATATGATACTGCTGTTGCAGGGGGCGAATATTCTTGTTGACAATAAAGGACGCATAAAGCTTGCAGACTTTGGTGCCTCCAAGAAAGTTGTAGAGCTGGTATGCATGCTATAATCTTTGATAGTTCTTTACGCTATGTTTTGATTAGGATTTTGTCCCATTTAAATCAAGTCTCTTCGTAACCACGTGCCTATATATTTTTCTGTAGGCTACAATGACCGGTGCCAAGTCAATGAAGGGTACCCCGTATTGGATGGCTCCTGAAGTTATAGTCCAGACTGGTCATAGCTTGTTAGTGCAATCATACTACTCATGCTACTAATTAAGTTTTTTTTTTCTTTCCCAAATTTTGCTTCTCTAATCTTTGAGGCATTATCTGATACTCATTCACGCAATGTTATCTATTTGCTTTTCACGGTATTAATAGATCGATTGAGTTGCTTTATTGTTTGTTTTTTGTAGCTCCTGCTGATATATGGAGTAGTTGATTACATGTTAATTGATATGGCAACTGGAAAACCTCCATGAGCCACAATATCAGAGGTAACATATCTCCATCTCTGTAATGCCAAGTTATGAACTCATACACTTTAAAGGGTTGATCTGGGGCCGATGTTTATATCTCCAAACGTGTTACAATTTGCCAAAAGTCTAGTTTTGCTTACACAGCCTTTTGAATGGTTTTATATTTTAAAGATTTTAGATAATTAATTGTATTACAATTGTTTTCGTAAGTCATATAATTACTGCATTTTTTTTCAAAGAGAAATTCTAAACATAGTCAAAAAAGTGATGGCGGTTATCATTTTGTACTAGAACTTTCTACCCGAACCCGTGACCTGGTTATCATTTTTGTTCCAGAAAAGCATGACCCAGCTGTCTTACCACTTCTAATTTTGCTTGTTTCTCACACTGGGATGTTACTGATCGTGCTCTATTAGTAGATCATAATCAGTCGGGATTTCCCCCCTTTTATTTTATGATTTTATCTGTAACACAGACGTACTAAATTATGGTTGTTTTGTTCAGGTTGCCGCTCTCTTCCATATAGGGACAACAAAAGCTCATCCACCTATACCAGACCATCTTTCTGCTGACGCAAAGGATTTTCTATTAAAATGCCTCGAAGGGTAAGATTTTGTGTTTCTTCCCATAGTTTGTTATTCTTATAAAGATGTTGCTACTACGTTGTTCATCCTTTTTGTAACAACTTTCCTACATGTTTAAGGTTTTTTTTTAAAAGAAAACACATATACGTTTCTATTGTATTTCTTACCCTCAAACGGCAAATGTGATGACAGGGAACCGAATCTCAGGCCTGATGCATCAGAGTTGCTACAGGTAATTCTCCGTTACAAGCTTCACCTCATATATAGAATGAGAAAAATGTTAAGGAAACCATATTCGGAAGGAGCATTTATCTTTCTTTTTTGAACTTAATTATCTTTCTGATTTCCTGCAGCATCCTTTTGTAACCGCGGAGTATAATGAGACTCATCCTGTCTTTCGTGCGTCAGTTATGGTCAGTATTCTTGCATAGAGCCACCTTGATTTAGTTCTTGAAAATTAATATATACTTTAATCATTCTTCTACAAATGATAACACATTCTTGATATCAGGTCACACCTGATAATCAAATACCAACATCTAGGATGGAACCTAAGAATCCGTAAGATTTTCCTTCAACACCTTGTTTGTTATTTATTTATTTCAGTTTTTGCTAACTGTATCAAGTTTGACCCATTTACGGTTTACCTATGGATGGGTCAACTGTGGTTATACTTAACGGGTAAAATTAAAAAGTCTAGCTGAAAATGAAACGGAATGGGTAGAAAGTCGCATGAAGTGTATTTTAAATACATAAAACCTTCAAACATTAGGTTTGACAAAAGGGTTATTGCTGAAATAATATAACATTGCAACATGTTTGACATCCTTGTTTTGTATAAAAAATCTAAAAGAAAACTGGACAAAACATGTTTTGGTCAACCCACCCCGTATAAAAATATTAGTTTTGACCCGTTACCCAATGAGTCCAACCCTCCCATTTTGCCACCTCTAGTTTTAGCAATAATTAATGAAAAGGTGATTATTGATGCAGCATTAGCCCGGAGATGAATAGAAGGGGTGGTATGGTGGCTACTCATGGTATTAATAGCGTGAGGTGCTCAACTATATACCCTGACAAGTATTCCGCAGCACCTATGTGGGGTTCTAGCAGATACGATGAGGACATGTGTCAAATGGATGATGATGATCTCATGGCTGGCACATCTATGAAACTTGATTCTACTTTAATTTCTAATGATGTCAATAAGGTAACAAAAGTACATTATATCATTTTTTATGAGAATTAATATCAGTGCTATATCATGGTCCTTACTATACTATCTCAATGGTTAGAGTTTCAATCCGATGATGGAACCTGATGATGACTGGCCCTGTCAGTTTGATGGAGGTCCAGATCTAGGCAAGAGTGCGTGTCAGTTTGATGCAAGTCCAGAACTGGGCAAGAGTGCAACTAACTTGTTTCCGTGTCAAGTTTCTGAAATGACTACAGAGAGTCCATTAGACAACTCTGCGAGACAGTAACTGGTTTCACCTTTCCCTAATGAGGTAGTCAGGATAGTGGGATGAGGAATAAGAGGTTACAAGACAAAAAGAGTTAGGAGGCCTTCCTTGATTAAAAGTGGTGGAGTTTTTTTTTCCAAAATTGTGTTCTTTTCTATCTATTACCGTCTAAAATCAGTGAATCATGCAGAAGTGGACATTATGAACAAATTTTAGATACCAGTGGTGAGGCAAGTAAAGTGGGTTATGGCGGGCTAGCAATGGTTTTAGTTTTCTAGTATGTCGTAATGTTTTCAAAACGGGAGCAGGCTGGGTTGACCCAACGATAGTGAGTTGATGAGTTAAATATACCATAATAAATCTACTGTTGTTCAAATAATCGTTTTCGGGGAGTTTTTTACGCTTTAAAACTACACTTTGGAAAACATTTAAGCCATCTGACTTGTTGCCATTCTAGCAAACTGAATATTCTTTGACCCATTTGACCCACGATTAGTGTGTTTGTTAAATTTACCATAATAATTTACCATAATAATTAGTGTGTTTGTTAAATTTACCATAATAATCTACTTGTTTCAATAAATCGTTTCGGGAGTTTTTTACGCTTTAAAACTACACTTTGGAAAACATTTAAGCCATCTGACTTGTTGCCATTCTAGCAAACTGAATATTCTTTGACCCATTTGACCCACGATTAGTGTGTTTGTTAAATTTACCATAATAATCTACTGTTATAAGATATGCACCTCATAATAATGTTAACCCCATTTGACCCACGATTAGTGTGTTTGTTAAATTTACCATAATAATCTACTTGTTTCAATAAATCGTTTCGGGAGTTTTTTACGCTTTAAAACTACACTTTGGAAAACATTTAAGCCATCTGACTTGTTGCCATTCTAGCAAACTGAATATTCTTTGACCCATTTGACCCATTAAACCAAATTGACCCATGCATAACAAAATGCCATTCTAGCAAACTGAATAACGTGCAAGGTAAAAATCATTGACCATGGTGTTGTAATACAGGCTTTAGATCTGAAGAAGATGCAAACGCCTCTATATGAAGAATTTTACAATTCCATGAATGCAGCTATTTCTCCTGTCGTGAATGAAAACAAGGAAAATTTATTAAACAACCCGAACTTATTACCTCCTAAAAGCAAATCACCTAATAGGCTTTTCAGAAAGAGGCTATCTTCAGCTGTTGATGTTTCTTATATTAGTAGCCCCGGTAATAAATCTGAGCGACATTCAAATATTGGTGGTGCAAATGATCAAAGGCCACTTGAATGCCGGTCACCTCAGAATGGTCAACTGAAAGAGAACAATCTTGATTCTCAGAAAGAGGCCATGAGTCCAAGGTTTGTACTAAATAATGATCAAGTTATCACCTACTTCATTTGTTAAAAGTAAGAGCTTTTTATTTGTGCTTGTTAATATGAAGTGGAAACTTATATATTTCATTTATAGTGCAAGCTTCGCGGAGAGACAAAGAAGATGGAAAGAAGAACTTGCCGAAGAGCTTGAAAGAAAACGAGGTAAGTTTTTTTATTCTGTAGAAAATGGAGTTTAGTTGTATCTTTTAGAGTCTCATGTCTAATTCTGATGGCAGAGCTTATGAGGCAAGCGGGAGTAGTAAAAACATCATCTCCTAAGGATCAGATGATACGTACTCGCTCAAAAAGGTTTACGCATCCTGGCAATTGACAAATCTTTCATTATGGCATGCCTCGTACATTATACACTTTGCTCGGCCGAGATGGCCCCCCCCCCCCAAAAGAGACCACACATGAGTGTAACTATCATAAAACAGTATATGGTTGGTTGGATGTGGTTGTGAATCTATATTTTGTTTTTTTGTTGTTGGACTTAGATAATGTTAAATTGTATCTATACTATCAATGTGATAGGCATATGAGCAACACCATACACCTTTTGTATTAAGAGTTAATTGGGGTCGGGACCCGAAATATAATACACTCTACTCTCTAATACATATATTTTTATATTATAATATGTGTATAAATTTTCTATTTCGATGAAAGTAGTGTAGTGTGGATTAGTCAGATAGTTTTAACTACTTCTAATGTTATGTTGTAGTGATATAGAAGTGGAAATAAAGAGCTACTTGTAGCTTAGATTTAGAGGAATATCATCTAAAGTCGTCTACATAGTAAAATCTCAGTATTTTTGAGGAACTACTTTGTACATCTATGCTCCGAACAAAGTCGAAGATTCTGTGGCATTTTTGAGGAACTACAAGTAATATCTCAGTATTCTGAAATTCTGTTTATCTTCTGTAATCGCTTGGATGATGAGTATTTTCAAAACAATCAACACTATTAAAAATGCTTATCATACTTAAAATTGTACAAAGATTCTTAACTCTAAGTTTACTATGTGGGATTATCTAGTTCTCAACTTCTATATTAAACTTTTGTGATTATGTGTTATGAGTCAATGCTCTCGGCTAGGGATGAACAATAGATATGGGCACATGAATGCCTAAGAGTGTTATGGCGTTACATAATAAAAGACTGTTGTATTGCTACTAAAAATTCATAAACATGTATACGACTAGTCTCGAATCTGTAGACGGGATAATTACAAAGAAAAACCTAAACAAAAATGTAAATCATAATCTCTAATCTGTAGATAGGACAATTACAAAGAAAAACATAAACAAAAATGTAAATCATAACATCTTAAGAAAAAAAAATAAAAAGCACAAAAATTCACAAATGGCTAAGTCTAGGTATCAAATTTGATATTTATCATGTATTTACACTGAGACGCACAATTTTAAAATTGATACAACAAAAAGTCTACTTTCTTACTTATAAACGTATCGAAACTTTGCACATCCATCGATGTGGGTAAACTCGTCCCACTTTTCTTTCATCTCCAATCACCCCATATATATTGCATTTACAATAGCTCCATTTTGACACTTACAGAGCTATCTTCGAATAACATGTAACTCAATAAAACTTCTGATACGTAGCAACTGGATAACGTCCTTAATGGGTTTTCGTTAATCAATATCACAAATAAACGGCAAAGGAGAAAACACTTAGAACTTAGAACCTTATACAAAGAACAGAGCACAATGAATTCATATAATGGTGAAACTCAACCAAACGTTACAACAAGAACTTAAGAGAGAGAGACAATGTGTTTTCAACAACAGTTACAATTCAAATTAGTGCAAGAAATAGCTAGCTAAGAGGGTAATATAGTAAAGAGGCTAGAAGGGAAATATGGGTAAGTTGTGGAGTCTTTGAGCGGTATGATTACTTTGTTTACTTTGCCAATCCAAACATCACTAATCTAGGATAGCCGAGTATTAACTAAACATACTAACACATTAACTAAGCCCAGCATACTAACTGAGCTCAGCAAGTGTTATACTAACAGTACTAACTAGCTTAGCAGTATAAACTAATCCTAGCAGTATATAACTTCTAGTGGGCTACGTATCATCCCTCCTTCTTCAAACCATGACTTGTATCCTCAGCTTGTTTCTACCCCCAACTCAGGAAGCATTGACACTCACACAGGTCTTGAGCTTGGAGTTAGTTCAGTTTCAACTCAATATATAACTCGCGAATCGTCATCAGCTCAACTTCAAGCTCAGCTCAACCCAACCCATAAGGTCTCAGTTTGACGACACTTAGGCTCAATCTGCACTATTAGTACTCAAACTGATCTTCATCCTTTGGACATCAAACAAGGACTTCACAATATTTCTAATCCACAACAATACAAGGCCAAACACCCAACTATCAACTAGTGATATTTGAACAGACCACAAATCAGAATATTCTAGTGAAAAATGCAAAAGGTGAGCTCTCCGGTCACGGCCCAAATACGAACGAGCTTTAACCTTTTCTCCAATCCCAAGTCGCCAATCTTAGCATCAATTTCCCTTAACCTTGTATCATTAATATCATGAACTCGGTGTATATTAGAAGCAAACTCCAATAACAATTTAAAAACCATTTCGAATTTATTCTCCATATTCTTTCCGAATGGTATCTTTAGTCTTTGTTGCCTCCCCATGAACCAAACCTGGAAGCTCGGCTCAGATTCAATGCTAAACATCAGGTTCAAGCTCAATTTTAGTGTTTGGAACAGCATGTATTCACTGAATTTCAATCTCCCCGTCCATATCAACAACCAACAACTACTAACAACCCTTATCAATGTCTCTTCTCTAGCTTAACATTTTCACAATTTTCCCTCCCGAAGTGTGTCTAGCTGATGTAACCCACAACCTATAAGAACTTTTTTCCTTTTGGGCCACCTCCAAGTATCAAACTTCCATTTATTATTCCATAGAACTATGGCAATATATAACCACATGTCTTTTTTACGCCATGCCATACTTGTTGCACCCACTTAACTCCAATAACCAAATTGTTGAACTCCATCCTTATTATAGCTGGTCTTTGCAGACATGAACAATACTTTTCCATCAAAATCACTTAAGCCCCCCTTGTAACACTTTACCCTTGTAATAAAACACGTATCAGTGTGTACCGTTAAACCTTTCTCTTTTGAATCTGATTAACCCCTCTTAACGCCACTAACCATATGAATAAGAAGTATAATCATCTTCTCTGAATCTTCCCACATCCCTTTAAAATTGTTACTGATAACCCCAATTGATTCCATGTCTTCATCTTCTCTATCACCCACTCTATGTTTGTCAAACCCCATGGACAAGTCTTGTTTCTTTCCAGGTGTTTGTGTCCCTCCAACCATGGTCAGGAGTCCATCCTTATTCCTCTTCGAATGAAGGTATCACAAACAACAAAATTTACTATACTAACCACATTTCAAATCCTTTTTTTCCTTCTTATATCACCAACAACCATCCAAAACCTCATTTATTTTCCGTTCTTAATAGCACTTTTTTTTTCCACAAACCTCATCCCACTAAGAAGACATTCTCAACAGACTCTAGCATCCAATTCCATATGCAATCTAGAATTCCCGTTTCTACCACGTTTCTTCCCTTCTTTTTTTTCTGTTTGGTCATTTCAACCTTTCAAATTTCCACTTTCTAAGTATAACTTTGCATTGTGTGCCAACTATTCTATTCCACCCTCTGTTTTTTTATTTTCAGTTTAAACAAGTAAGATCTGCTTTTTTTCCTCTTAACCATTTCATATAGCTTCAATATCTTCACTAGAGTCCGTACTAATTAAGAACAAACTCATCAACAATCACCTCACTTTTGTTTTTAACCTCACCCTTCATTGGTTCACCTCACTTTTGTTTTTAACCTCACCCTTCATTGGTTCATCAACTATCACCACCTCATTAACTTCCACTTCACTCGACTCATTTGACCCCAATTCATTACCTTTTTTCATTGCTTTAGGCACAAACCTAAAGTCAATATTCCCCCAAGCAACTGTTGGCCAACTAATTCCATAGCGCGCGCGCACCCTCTACATTTTCTTCACAAATATCCTCAACCCCTTTATCATCATCAGACTCATTCACCCTAATGCCCATCACACGCAATGGAATATTCAACATACCATTTACAGAATCGTTTTGGATTCCATAACCCACATCAGCTTCTACATCATAATATTCTTTAATTAAACCGACCCTTCTTGGTTTAATTTTAGTTTCAGTATCCGGCATTTCATCAAACACCTTAAATGCACCATTTCCACCAGCATGCTTTCCACCAACACCATTTCTATCATTAGTACCACCACTAGTTCCTTCACCATCAGTGATTCTAGTATTTTCAGTTTGGAGAAGACGCAATTGGTGGTACTTCCGTGAAACATTGACATGACTAATTATAAGATATTGAACACAATTCAGTATTTCAGTGTGCTTTGAGCAATGATTCCATTGTAACAGATGAAGGAAATGAATTAGTTCTTCAGTGAGTGGGGTTTTCAAGAATTGATTGGGTTTCTAAGAAAACGGTTACGTTGAACAGAATTCTAACCGTTTCTTAGAGAGTATGTATAACAACCTCGTCGGAAAATAACAGATCGGCGGTCTGGAAAACTAACTGATTGTCGGAATTGCGAGTGAAAACAACCGTATGAGTTGCCAAGGAAGGAATGGCAGCTCTGATACCAATTGATACGTAGCAAACTGGATACGTCCTTTTGTATTGTTTCTTAAACAATTCACGAAATCAACGGCAAATGAAAACACAACTTCGAACATACGTATACAAAGAAACTAACAGAGCTCAAAATGATTCATATAAAGGTGAAAACTCAACCAAACGGTTTTTACAACAAACTAAATGATAAAATGTGTTTTTCCACACAGTTACAATTTCAAGGATTGTTGCAAGAAAAATGTGCTTACAGAGGGTAGATATATAGGCCTAGAAGGGAATAAGATGTTGGAGTCGTAGGCGGGGATTACTGTAGTTTGACTTTGGCCCAAGTCAAACATCACAATACTAATGCTAGTCAGTATTAACTAAACCTACTAACAACATTAACTAAGCCCAACAGTACTAACTGAAACACAATCAGTGTTAAACTAACAGTACTAACTCAGGCTTATGCATTTATTAACTAATCCTAGCAGTATTCACTACAAGTTGGTCTCTGTATCAACTTCGTCAATAAAAAAATCAAGACAAGTTTTGACAATTATACAGTGTTCAACGTATGAAATTTTTAAGGACTTGAGAGCTAGTGTACACGTAATATGTTACCTCTTTAATTTGCTCATAATGATATAATCTATGAAATCGCAGATATGAGAGACAACTGGGATATTTTTGTTCCCACCAAGGTGACGTACCGGTGCAATAACAATATTCTACCTAAATCCGACAGAAGTTATAAAAATTATGAATTCTCTTACAAGTCATTCAATGTTGACTGACATATTTTATTAGAAATTACATATACATGTAATAGTTTAATTTTTTTTATTTTTTTTTCTGATCCCAACGGCGAATTTAAATTAAAGCACTCACCTGACTAGCCGATGCTCAGAAAGCAACCAAAGAACATTAAACGCTGGGAGAAATACTTAAAATCGGGGTTTTTATCCCACCCAATGGATATCCCGAATCTAAATCTTAATTTCTTTACCACCTTATTACTCACCCAACCAAAAAGACAAGCTTAGACATCCACGAAGATATGTCATCAACCACGTTTGTACCCTCTTTTAATTGGAAAAACCTAAACATTTCTGCTTGCTTCGAAGCGTCATTTTCTTGTATAGTTATAAAATTTTTCATTGCTCAGTTTAATCTGGTTTGTTGGATTAACTTAAAACATGTTTTGCTTACTAAACCCATGTCTATTACTACCTTTGTTTTTTTTTGTGCTCAGGAATGCAGACTATACATTGGGTGGTACAAGGGGCTGGTGGATCAGCATCTTGGGGTTACACTATGTGTTGATAACATTATCAACTATGATAAAATCAAATGAAGCTGAAAGCTTTGCACTTTTAGAAAACTGTAGCAGAAGAGACAGGAAGGTGTATCAGGTTTAACAAGGGATATGAAGAAAATACACTGATACAGCTAGTGAAAGCAAGTCTCTCTTGTCTACCAGATGTCAACATAGAGTGAGAAGCCTTTTCTTGTTTAAGCGACCAGCTTCGACCGAGGGAAATTATTAAGCATTGATTAGATGTTTTATGATTGTGGTAAAATCTAAAGGAGCTGATAATTGTTTAATGGAGAAGATCAAGAGAGAGTCAGACTACTTACTTACCTGTGGTACCTTATCTACATTTACTTATGAAAAGCTTAGAGTGATGAAAACAAGTGTGGGTGAAAGGAGATGAATGAAAGTCATATGTGAGGAACCTGGATATCTCCTGATATTTTTTCGGAAAACATGTTTAAAAGATAAAATGACCCTCTTATTGATACAATGGGTTTTATGAAGATGGCCACAACACCTTGCTGAAGGACCCAACTTTGCTATACACGTTCTCATCAACCGTGTTGTCTTATGGGCCATCTCAATTACAACGAGGTCCTCCACTTCGCAACCTTCCTCCAGAAATCATCCTACGAGTGAAAAGTTCAGGACATATTACCTTAGTGAGGAACCACTAGATACACCAACTAACTTTGCAAAACAACATGGTGTCTGCATGGCTATCAAAAGTGACATATTGCACAAAACAGTACGAGCTCAGTGTAATCACATATCAAATGTGTGTTCTTAATGCATATAACATGCCGAAAGCAGTTGAGCTATAAATAAATCCAACATCGGCTGTTGAATAGACTCCGCAGCACCATGGAACTGAAGATGGCTTGCAGTCTTTGCTTGTGGCAGCAGAATAGAAAAAATGTTCTGAGATGATGCCAATCAGATGCACACATAATAATAACGGTTAAATGTTCTCTAACAAGTCGTTTCCACGTGAAGGTAGTAATGTGGTATCCAACATGGATGATCAGAACCCAAAAAGGCACGAGACGGTGGCAGACTGTGGGAAGGATTAGAAAACACAGAATGAGTGGCTTTAATATCTGATATGGCTGAGCAGTGGTAAAGAGGCAGCACACAAGGTAACAGGATCCCGGAAAGCTATGAAGAGCAGGAATCTTAGATGTTGGGCATGTGTAAAGCCCAATTTGAAGCTTCAGCACCTCAAAAAGTATTACAGCGAATGTGGAATAAGAATGCTGAACGATCATGGTGAGAAGAGGAAAAGATGGAAATCTGCTTCGATACTCAGTTTGAGGGGAAAAATGACATTGTCGAATTCTATGGTGATTAGTTTCTTTTGAGATTGTTGGTCATTTTGTACATCCTTCATATGTGGTTGGTTGTAAAGGCAAACGGTTAAATCTGCTTATCCTACAACACTTTATTTAAATGTTCCTATTAGTATATGAGACTTTCATTTAAGATAAATAATTTTTAATGAGTACTTTAATGCTTTGTATCTGTCCCAACTTACAACAACAGAGGAGGGCGTGCATCTTCTGTGCGGCTTAGCATTGTATTCGAGTTTAATAGTATGCGGATGATAGCATTCTTATTCTGGAACTTCATGGATATAAAACAATTAACATAGCTAGAGCGAGTTGAATGTCTCTTTCATTCTCTATGTTTGATGTCTGAAATTGTTTTCTTAACTATAGTGCAAGCCTTGTTTGTATACGATGTATATACTGTGTTGATGAACTATGTAGATATTGAAATTATATTATTGACCATAAAGAAGATTTGCAAGGAATCTCTGTAGGTCGTTTATGTATTCGTCCAATGAACATCCCTTTCTGGCATTTTATCAAAACACATTACACGCATAACTCAAAGAGCAACCTTTACAACACATATTAATCGACCCATTAAACGCAACCCTTATTAACACAACATTTTAATAAAAGTATAATTACAAGGTTGCTATTTGTTTACATATATCAATCATCTCAAACAGTTTTACGGATGCCCAGTTTCCAGAAAATTATAAACTAAAAAATTCAACTTCGAAAAACAAGCCCAACAGAAACAAAAAGATTAAAACTAGAGAATTCCAACAGAAACAAAAAGATTAAAACTAGAGAATTGGTTAGGAGCCGCGCGAACGCAGGCTCCCACAGCAACAAATTACGATGTAGACTCGACCACTTGGGCCGAT
>BQNB010002155.1:46465-128383 GCA_026074375.1 Tanacetum coccineum
GTACCTTTGGATAACATTAGCCGGTACCGTTTTGACGAAGGAGCCGGGGGATCCGGATCATCAGTCATACAAAAATAATTTGTATATTTTGTTTAGCCCAAATTATTTTTTATCTTTATTTGTCAAATGATTTTATGTCTAAACTCCTTTTTAGTTTCCTTAACAAAGGACTTGTACAACCAATCTTGTGACTAAGTATCATAGTATACATGAATTATAATTTTGGTATAAGAACGGTCGAGGCATACCTTCGCGAGAAATGTACCATTTAGTTATTGGAGCTTCGAGATCTCTTTCGCCATGGATCTTGGATCACCTTGATCGTAATGATGATCCACCAAGCTCTTCATGGATTTGAAAAATAAATAGATCTAAATAAAAAAAGATGTTTTTATAAAAGGACATATTATACATAATATATTTGCATAATAATCAAATACAATTTATTAAAAACATCCTTCTTTGTAGTTTTCAAAATTCATTTGATCGATTTTTAAGATTTTAAAATATAGTATATTTCAAAGATATTTGATAACCTTCTTTGATAGCAATTGTGGAAAACTAGAAAGGGGGAGGGGTGAATAGTTTTACTGATTAAAAATTTCATTTCAATTTATTTGGTTAATTGTTTGTTTAGAATGTTTAGATCTAGCTATGAATATTGATTGTATGCATATATATTTATATAAATACATTAACGAGTGCGATAAATAAGAAATAAATGATATATGGACGACATAATTGTTTATAATGGTTCGACTACAAGGACTCCTTCCTTGCCCTACTCCACTGCCCGAGTACCCAACTTGAGAGTTTGTAAACACTATACCCACAAGCTCCTTACTTTGGCGGAGAAGCCTCACAACGTTGATTATACTTTATCCGATACTAAGCTAAATACCAAGTCCTATCACTTGTAGGACCAATCCTACGTCTCTTACACTTTATTCGGTACTAAGCTAAATACCGAATTCTAATCCCGGTAGAACCAACCTATATACACTCTATATTTTACAAGGTGTTTGTTTGATGTGTGCAATGTATCAATGATGGACAAGGATTAGTAGCATGATCTTGATATGATGAATGATGCTTGCGACAAGTAAACTCGAGGCTTGATTGACTCGAATGGATAACTTGGCAACATCTTCTACTAATAAAAAAATCACCAAAAATGAAACATGAATGAGGTCTTGATATGAGATCAAGGATTAGAAAATGCAAAAGAGAATGTATGTGAAATGGATGCCTAAAACAAGAGAAATAGTTTGCTATCTATATGCAAAACTTGTCTACTGTTCCCTAGTTCCGGCAGTAACTTTCAAGAAGGGTACCGTCCAGTGTAAACCCAAGGTACCGGGTGTCTTGCAGTGAAATCCGAATTTTTTACTTAAAAATATTTTGTAATCTTTTAAGATCTTTCCAAGATTTTGAGTGATGTCATGCATGATGTAGATAACAATTTTCAAAATTGTTTTTCTTTAGTTTTCTTTTAAATAATGTAAATAACAAAGGTTGTTTAGAAATAAAAAGGTGTAAGTGTATTTTAGTTATAAATAGAAGTGTATAATTAACTTTGTTTGGAATGCTTGAAAATAAGAAGTCCAATGTCAATTATACTTGTTTAAGTATGTCAATGACTTGTAAGATTTAATCTTGAAAGAAGAAACTTTGTTAAAATACAAGAATGGCGTTTTGATGTATGATGATTTATGGATATGATGTTTGATATATGATGGATGTTTAGTTAGAAAACTATTGGTTTTAAACGTCATAAATTTTAATTCTACTTCCCGATGATTTTATGATTGTCATCAACAAAACATGGATAGATCGTAATATATAAATAAATGTTTTTACGGATTTTTTGTATTAACAAACTGTTATCCCTAATACTTAATCCATAACACAACTAATAAGCAATACAAATAAGCTATAAAATGCCACGAAATAAGGTAGAAAAGTAGAGAGAAGAAATGGAAGAATATTAGATTAGGAATGAGGATGTTTGGTATGATTACACCTAGACAAATGCAACCAACACCCTCTCCATGTGTGAAGAGGGTTCAATTTATAGTGCACATACCCTGCTTGAGGCGTATGGACTATTCCTTGGGCCGGGCTTAGCTTGTGTTGGGCTTTGAGCCTGGAACATAGACAATATTAGCTTAAAGTCCAAGCCTGTTTATCCCGACTAGCCTATTACAATACAAAATTATTTAATACAAAGACAACCGACGACATTCTTGTTTGACTTATATAAAAATAAGGCTAACAATCTCCCCTGATGTTGAGGTCGACTTCTATCTCCCCAATGTTGAACTTCTTGTTCAACTGATGACATTCTTGTTGGTGGATATCTTGATTTAACTTTCTTGATTAACTTGTGCTTTTGACTGACATACTCATACTCGTCTTGAAAGCTAGCACCTCCTCTTCTTCATCATGGTTAACAATCTCCCCTATTGAAAGTAAATATGGATAACAATTCCTAGAGGACGATTCCTTATTTGACTTTGAATATCTTTGATGATGAAGAAGTTCGTGATTATTAGAGTTGCTGAATTTGACATAAACTTGAGCTTTCTGATCGATTACATTCTTGTTAGCAGTTTCAGTCTTGATGTTGTATGATTGAATTTTAAGGCTTGAGTATGAGCATGAGGTAATGAATCCAACTTAGCTGGAATGAGGCTGCAAGATGGACGTTTATACCTGCATTTGAATGTTAGTAATAAACAGCAGATATGGATGAATATGGCTTTGTCATTCGTCGAGATTCGGTTGCAATAACCTCCGGTTCTGTAAGGACCGTTTTACAGTATAAATACTATACATGTGATCAGGTAGGTTCAATTTGGAAGAACCTCCTTGATAGGGTTTCCAGCTTAAAGCGTAGGATCTTCTAATACATGTGTATTAGATTTACCATGCTTGCTTGTTCTCATTATCGGAATGTCTCAAAGTAGACAACACGATAAGAGTGAATCAGATAGTTACTATCTTTCTGATTAAGTCATCAATTCATTTTCTGGACGAAATCAATATCCAATTATCACAATCTCGATTCATATAGAATCTTGCAAGTCACCCACCAAAGTGCTGTTTGATGATGACATTAGAAGGATTTCCATCGTCACTGTGAATACTAAAAAGTATCACTTTGATGTTCTGGCAAGATCACAAGGATAATGCGTAGGACTCTTAGATACAAAATGTTGCATTTTGATGAACAACAAGTGTTATACATGAATTGCGTCCTAATGAGATTTATAATTTGATCTCTTCTGGCTCTAGACTCGATTTGTGCACTTTGGTTTTAGTAATCGGAGGCTGGAGCTAACCGCCACCTTTTCAATATCAACAATCTCGGAGTGAGATGTCAATAGATTACATGTGTATCTCCGTGACAAATGAGTCAAGATTCTTTTGAGAGAAACTTGAATGGCTGGAAAGGGTTGTGCATTGCATCACTGGGTCCATGACGTCTTTCTTCAATTCCAACAATCATCTTTGTCATTTTAATAGATTATGTATTAACCCGGTTTCTGGTTAAAGTTGTGTGGATGCCTTCTTTCTTTTCACCCTTTATCTATACATTTCCTTTTTATTCTTCAACCCCTTCAATGTTTACCAAGACGTCATTACTATCACCATGTTGTGATTGTTCCGGTGATAACTCATGTCTTAGTTAACATTTTTCTCGTTTCTCATTCTTCTCCAAATCATACCTAAGGACTTATAATTCTATCTATGGAATGTCTATGGATAGATCACTCTGGTTCTGGTTGGATTATAGGACTTATACCTAACCTTAACCACCTTATGACTTCATTGACATCGTGAGTTAATTGGTTGTTGGGTATAGTGATCGAAACCATAAAACCTTTGAAAATCAATCAAAGTGTTTGATAAAATCAAAACGTTTTAACACTTCGAGAGTTTCATTTATTTTAAAATACTCCTCCTTCACATGTGCATCGCGATTCAAAATTGTTTCGCACATGTGGGTAGAAGTTGTGCACTTAGAGTCTTAAAGATCACATTATTCTATATCACATTTTAATCACATTTTCTCCTCTTATTTTAAATAATAAATCTTTTAGTATTTGAAATTCCAATTGATTAAAATGACATTTTCTTAAAAATGTGTGTGGGGAGAAGAATGTGTACATAGCATGAAGTATGGAACATATTTTTGATTGCCTTAGTGAATAGTGTATATTATGACTTGTCATTTGATATACTTCATTTTAATTTCACTTGAATGTTTTTGGATACATAAAATTGACATTTATGAGATGTACCCAAAATACATTAAAAGTCTTTGTTTTAAAAATGCTCCTCCTCAAAAATTGATTCACTTGTTAAGATAACATTTTTGAGCATTATTTTACCAATTGTACCACTTATAAACATTGAATATTGTACCAATTGTTAAAGACTATCTGAGGAAGGGAGTGTTGAACACACAATTTTAAAAGGTACCACTTGATATGCAAATGATTTGACATTTAAAGTTTTTCTTGAAAAATTGTGTTCAATCGGTTTTTAAAAACCTGATAAAAGACTTCTCTTCTATTTATAAAGAAAGCGCACTGAAATGTACACTCCCATATGACATCTGAGTCCGGGTTACATTCCGAAGTAACTGTAAGCCATTGTCATGAGCTTAAAAGTTTAGAATGTTTTGTATAGTAGCCCAAGACTGAGAAAATTGACTTTCTCGTTGATAGGATAAGTTATCTTTAAAGATACACTTTCCTTACATTGAAGTCCGAGTTATGCACTGAATTGTACATAAGTCATTGAAGAAAATAGAAATGACATGTGATGACGTATAGTCTAACATCGGGTCATGAACCCGACCCGCGAATACTATTTATACCTGGACCCATGACGAATGGGCCATAGCGACACCAATATAGACTTCCAAGGCCCAAACGATACTGCCTACGGGGAAGCCCATAACATATGGGCTATCACGACAAGGATTTAGGCCCATGAGGTCCAACTGGCGCACACGCGCGCAGGTATTTATCACATCTGTTACGACCGAGTTATGATCAGGAGAGGGGCCCACTAGTTATTAAAATAAACGGTGGAGCCTCTTGGTTATTCACCTAATTAATGGGACGAAGCCCATTAGGGTTTGGTTAGAATATAAGGGGCACCTAGGCTCTCATCAAAGGTATGCTCTCACAACCCTAACTTTCTACTAAAACCCTAAAACCGATTACTTACTCTCACGCCGGAGGATAATCGTGGGAGACAATCCCACGGTAAGCCTAACGGTGCTTTGTTTCCTTAGTGCGCAGGTCTCATACATCAAGACTCAATTGGTACAGGAACTGGAGCCTAATAGATCCGTATTGCCCTTAATCCGGATCTAATCAAGGATCGCCCAACTTTTGTATCAACAGATTGGCGCCATCCGTGGGACCAGACACTAAGAACACTGCCAAAATCTAGAATGACAAAGCAAGGAAACTTTACCCAGCGGACTCCGCAGGCAAAGAAGCAGAGCGACCAAGCCTCTAGGCAAGTCTCTAAGCAGGCCTCTGGAAGCACCAATGCGCCGCATGATCTGGTCTTCCCTGCGACGGGACCATCCCTGGGGACAACCCAGCCAACCGCCACAATTACAAGCACGGAAGATCTACGGCGTGTTTGCTTTCACACCCCTCTCTAACGGCGCTAGACGAATAGCCCGAGCCGCCAACCCACCCTATTCGAACAAGGGCAAGGAGTTAGGGCTGACAACCTCACACTGGAAGGGGGTCGCGACTGAACTGGCGAGAGTGATTTCGTATCTCAAAACTACGAGGACTCTGGTCCCCAACACCCCACCAAAACCCATCTACTCCTTTGGTCGCCCTCATGCAAGAGGAAACAAAAAAGAGATCAAGCCAGAACCTACAGGCCCGACTTAACTTTGGTCCGGAGGACGAAGTATCTCCACCGCGCCACCGAAAGGAAAGGCGCAGAGAGGATAACCGTCGACCTCCAGTATTTGGTAGAATCGGAAAACAAGTTTCGGGCACTCAAACAGCTAACCTGCAGAACTTAAGCGATCATGAAAACAATGACTGGCGCGTCAGCGTTCACGATAGGCTGGGCAATCGCGATGTTCACAGCAGGCTTGGACAAAGGCGCTCCTCGAGTGAAAGTCCTCCAGTGCGGACTCCGAGGATAGTCCGGCGCAAAGCGCCGCAGTCGAGTAGTGTCCTCAGGAAGGACACCTCGGACAACGGAGGAGCAGAAACGGGACACTGGAAATCCAAGAACAGATACAGTGAAGACGAAGCTTGTTCTTCTGGCGTCGCCAATGGTCGTCGCCTTTGCGCGGAGCATTAGTGATTTCTCGGAGGATAAGAGAAGGGCGCATGCCCGTAATGTGAAAAACTTATGTTGGGACAGGTCGATCCTGATGTCCATCTATTATAATATTCGAATCGGCGGCCCACCATTGAAAAACTGGCCTACAAGCCTGTGGGGCCACATGTTCAATTCCACATTAGTAGGAATCGCGCGGAACTGGTTCAGCAAAACTACCACGCAGATGCCATTGATGGTTTTGAAGAGTTGCGGAGGATATTCGCTTGTAATTTACTCAAAAGAAGAAGTGTGCCAAGAAACCCTGTTGGGAAGTTGCCAGGGTAAAAACAAGCGCCAAGGGGAGTCCACAAGCGTCTACATGGAGCGCTATAAGGACGAATGCATACACGTCAAGGCGTGTCCCGAAATTCTCAAGATCTCAGGGTTTATGAATGGAATAAATAACCCAGAGCTTATCAAAAGGCTGAATGACAGGGTCCCCCAAACCTTTGATGAATTGATGAAACGTACAAGGTCCTTCATTCAAGGGGAAGCCGCCGCCGCGGACAGCAGGAAAGGCTACTCAAACAACAGGTCACAGGAACACTCCAGGAGACAATCCAACGACCAGAGTAGCAGTCGTATCAAAGGCTCCGCTGTTCAGAGGGGTGGGCGGTTGGGACGACAGTACACCCACTGACAATGACACCCCAAAGGAGATACTCGCAACAGAAGGCTCAAACTTCCCAAAACCACCTCCAATGCGCACTCCGGAAGAGCAACGCGCGGGGAATGGATACTGCGAGTATCATAGGCAGAAGGGTCATACTACCAATGAATGTGTCCAACTGCGCCAGTTAATTGACAAATTGGTCAAGGAGGGCAGATTGGATCACCTGGTGAAGAACATCAAGGAAGGGAAAGATAAACAAAGGGGCGGAGGCAAAAAAGACGCACCTAGAGACAAGGCTGACACCATCTATATGGTGCAACCATGGCAGCGGAAAACTAAGCAAAAAGTACTGTCATAAAATTTTCGCAGGGAGGTACATCTCCTTCCCCACTTTGACTACGGACTAACGTAGTGTGGAGCCACTTTCTGAGATAAATGCAGCGGGTCATGACATCCACCGCATGTACATCGATGGAGGAGCATCTGCGGACATACTGTACGAACATTGCTTCCAAAGACTGCGCCCTGAAGTAAAAAGTCAGTTAAACCCGGCCACGACGTCGTTGACTGGCTTCACGGGAGAAAAGATATGGCCCATGGGGCAACTACGATTACCAGTTATAGTTGGCAATAAGGAGCACTCCACGACAGCCTGGATGAATTTTATGGTGATCAGATCACCATCCCCATACAATGGCATTATCGGAAGACCAGGGATCTCAGCGATACGCGCGGTCCCATCCACGGCCCACGGGATGCTAAAATTCCCCGTCGACGGCGGAATTGTCACCATCTACAACACCGCCGCACCTCCTAAAGAATGCAACACAGTCCAAGGTGACGTAACGCAGACTAACAGGCAGCACGCAACCAAAGTGACAAACTTGAAGGTCGCGATTCATCCCGACTACCCGGAGCAAGAGGTGTCGATCGGGGGGTCGCTGTCTGATACGGGTAGGGCGGCCGTGTGTGCACTCTTGCAACGAAACCTCGATATCTTTGCATGGGAACCAAAACACATGACTGGTGTGCCACGATCGATCACTGAACACAAGTTGAAAATCCGACCGGGATATTCCCCAGTGAGGCAGAAAAAACGCGGGCAAGCTCCAGAGCGCACTAAGGCAATTCTGGAGGAGGTACATAAACTTGTGGAGGCAGGTATCATGCGAGAAGTCTATTACCATGACTGGCTCTCCAACCCAGTTATGGTCAAAAAGAGCGATGGTAGCTGGCGGATGTGCGTGGACTTCACCGACCTCAACAAAGCATGTCCACAAGACTGCTATCCACTACCCGAGATAGATTGGAAAGTGGAATCCTTATGCGGCTACCCCTTCAAGTGTTTCTTAGACGCATATAAGGGGTCACACCAAATCAAATGGCCAAGTGACGAGGAAAAGGACAGCCTTTCACCAAGTAAAGGTGTCTATTGCTAATACTAGATGCCTTTTGGCCTTAAGAATGCGGGGGCCCACCTACCAGCGCTGGTAGATAACGCGTTCGGGGACAAGTGTGCCGCTACATGGATGTCTTTGTCGATGACTTGTTATAAGAGCCACACCGAAGACGAGTTGGTGCGCGACATTGTAGAAACTTTCAGAGCACTGCGACAAATCAATATGAAGCTAAATCCTAAAAAGTGCACTTTTGGTGCTACAGAAGGCATGTTCCTCGGATACTTGATAGGGACGGACGGCATCAAGCCGTGTCCAGACAAAACAAAAGCGGTCATCCAACTTCCTTCACCGCGCACGATGAAAGAAGTCCAGTCGTTAAATGGGAAGTTAGCCGGTTTGAACAGATTCCTATCCAAGTCAGCAGACAAGTCACTCCCCTTGTTCAAAACACTCAAGAAGTGTGCGATGGAAGGGAGACTTCGTTGAGACTACGGAAGCAGAAGAAGCTTTCTCGCAGCTCAAAGCTGCATATAGCATGCCTTCCCACGCTAGTTGCACCCCGACCAGGGGAGGAGTTGATTATGTACCTATCTGCGACGCATGGCGCAATTAGCGCTGTGCTGCTAACAGATAGGGACTCCGTACAAACGCCGGTATACTTCGTAAGTAAAGCACTCAAAGACACGGAGATCAACTATAGCGCGATGGAGAAGCTGATCCTGGCGCTAGTATTTGCCGCCAAAAGATTGCGTAGGTATTTCCAAGCGCACCCAGTTGCGGTAATCACAGATCAACCCATCAAACAGGTTATTTCCAAACCTGATGCCTCGGGACGATTGCAAAAGTGGAGCGTCCTGCTGGGGGAGCATAACATCTCTTATAGACCACGCACCGCAGTGAAAGGTCAGATATTGGCGGATTTTCTCATCGAAAAACCAGAAACCGATATTGTCCTCCCCCAGAGCGAAGTCAACCTCCCAGAACCATGGATCTTATTCACGGATGGATCTTCATGCGTGGACGGGTCGGGCGCAGGCCTTATCCTTACCAACCCGGAAGGAATGGAATTCACGTACGCACTGCGTTTTGAATTCACAGCCACGAACAACGAGGCGGAATACGAAGCCCTACTTGCGGGACTACGCATTGCAGCTCGAATGGGTGTACGTAACCTAGAAGCTAATGTGGACTCCCGTTTAGTAGCCAACCATGTGTTGGGTGAATACGTGGCTAAAGAAGATAACATGGTTCAATACCTCGACAAGACCAAGTCGCTAATCCAGGGATTTGATAGGTTCACCATTCGGCAAGTTCCTAGGGGTGACAACAAGAAAGCGGATGCCTTAAGTAAGATCGCATCCACAAGCTTCGCGCACCTATCAAAGCAGGTATTGGTCGAAATCTTGAAGAACAAATCCATCTCGGAGATGGAAATATCTACGGTGATAGAAGAACAGGATCCCACGTGGATGACCCCTATCGTGGAATTTATAAACACGGGCACGCTCCCTCAGGAACAAAAGGATGCCCGGCGCATACGCCGTACCGCGCAGAGATTCGAACTTCGAGAGGGTGTCCTTTATCGACGTTCGTTCCTACAGCCATGGCTCCGGTGCGTTGGACCTATTCAGGCAGACTATGTGCGTCACGCTGAGATCCATGAGGGTTCCTGCAGCATGCACTGGACCACGTTCTGTGGTGGCAAGAGCCTTACGGTCTGGGTACTACTGGCCTACCATGCACCGCGACGCGCGCGACATGATCAAGAAATGTAAGGATTGCCAAGTACATAGACCAATCCCGCGCCAACCACAACAGAAGCTAACACCTATCACCTCCCCATGGCCATTCCATAAGTGGGGTATCGACATCGCTGGCCCCTTCCCCGTTGCAGCGGGAGGATTGAAATTCCTTATCGTGGCCATAGACTACTTCACCAAATGGATTGAGGCGAAAGCGGTCGCCACAATCACAGGGAATCAGGTAAAACGATTTGTCTGGGATAACATTGTGTGCCGTTTTGGATTACCTGGCGAAATAGTTTCGGACAATGGGAAACAATTCTGTGATAACCCGTTCAAAGACTGGTGCTCGAAATTAAGCATTACACAGCGTTTTGCGTCGGTTAAACATCCACAGACCAATGGTTTGGTTGAGCGAGCAAATCGAAGTCTAGGAGAAGGAATCAAAGCGCGCCTGGATAGACACAAAGGCAGGTGGGTAGAGGAGTTATCACATGTCTTGTGGGCACATCGCACAACAATAAAAGTTAGCACAGGGGACACCCCCTTCTCTCTTGTCTATGGGACGGAAGCCGTTATACCAGCCGAAATTGGAATGCCAACTATTCGCACCGCGGAGGTCAATATCACAACCAATGACGACGAGCGACGTATAGATTTGGACATATTGGAGGAAAGGCGCGAACAAGCAGCCATACGTGAGGAAAAAGTAAAGTTAAAAATGAAGGGATACTACGACGCTAAAGTTCGAGGAGTCTTATTTAGACCAGGGGACTTCGTGTACCGTGCTAACGACGCAAGCCACGCGGAAGACACAGGAAAGCTGGGACCAAAGTGGGAAGGACCCTACGAAGTTACGGAAGCACTTGGAAAAGGAGCTTACAAGCTGCGTGACATGGATGGGCGTGAGTTGCCCCGCACGTGGAATATCGGCAATCTCAAGAAATGCTATCTTTAGTGAAATGCTCACTGGGTATATGCGTACTTTTTTTTATTAGACAAGTTTTTTTTTTTTTGCAAGTATTCATTAAACGTCGCGGTTTCTAGCTAACTCCGCGACACAATTCACTTTACATGCTTAGTGTGAGTATCTATTTATGTCTCAATATTGTTGTTACATTATTCTGTGCCTACGCGGCGTGCATGCACCTAATAACCCCACGATGGGAAAAGGATGAGTAAACCTACTAAATGACTCGTTGAGTAAGAGGGTTGCAAACCCATCAACATTGGATCATGAATCCTTGTTAAACACCTTTCTCTCAAGACGTTGGAGTCAGTTTATGTGCGCATTCCACGATGGATGCGCAACAGCGCACACGGTGCACGTTTAACAAATTAGGAGTCAAAACTTTTGACTTCTTGATATGGTATTAGCGGTACGCCGCATGTAATTGTAATGTCAACCCATACATGTAAACTTAGCATATTTCGCAGTCATGAACTTCGTAATAACTAGGTTCGCAATAATTCGACAAATAGCACATCACAAACAAGTCTTTCATGCAAAGGCAACTAATTGTGCACAAACATATTGTCAACTTTTATAACTACTATTGTGTGCGTACAATCGCACAGGTCACAATAACAAACGACCCATACTATGGGTCCAAAAGGATAGCTTTTACACAAGAACCACGAGTTTACTTAATCAAACTTTACCAACATACACAACAACGATACGTTTACACAAGAAGGAAAGACTAGATACTGTGACAACGACCTCGCTCTGAACTGCCAACTTGGTACGCAGAATTTCCAGCCTCCTCAAGCTTCCCCAGAAGTTCACTATCTTTCGGTGACACAGTCGCCACGCTCACTGGTACTCCATCAGAACGGGGGAGGTGCGCAGCACCAACACCACATAAGATCGCCTTACCCTTCACCCCCTTCTTCTTAGCAAGCCTTATGGCGTGGGCCTCCAAAGACTCCTTCAACGGGACCTCCTTCTCAAGTGCAAAAGGATTCAGGATGTCACGAGGACTGGCAAAGATAGGTACCTGCAGTTGCGCCACGTCCGGCTTCAGAAAGTAATCAGGCTGGGCCTCAGCGCCCTCGGTGGCATGCCTAGCCAAGGTTAACCCTGCCATTATCACATCGATGGGGTAATCCTGGTCACGCTCCAGCTGTGCGATATGAGGCAGCTCTAACAATTTCATCGCCTCCATAGCGGCAACAAGCTCCTCATATGCCTTTTGATTATACCCAGGTACCTGTGCGGCAGGCACTGTCAGCAGCTTTTTTTCATGCAGTTCCTCCACCGCTTCCGCCTTACCACGAGCCAAGGCACACTTCACAACATCCCCAAAGGACTGCCTGACCTCCTGCGATTCCAAAGTGCTCATGGCAGCAAGGCGCAAACCATGGCTTATGAGCCACCTGCGCTCAGCAATCGTTGACAACATGTGAGGGTACAGCTCCTCGTCGTACTCGATACTGAGCTTGCGTAACTTCTCCTCCTGCTTCTCCAACAGCCCCTCCACTTTCTGGCGAAAATCATCCAGCCCTGCAAAATGATTGTTCTTACCCCCCTCCAAATACTTCACAGCCCAGTGACAACTCGCCTTGTACTCTGCAGCATCCGCGCGCTCTTGCTCTGCCTTGACAAGTAGTGCCATTTTTTCCTCGGCAAGCTTTTGTGCATAGGACCTCGAAGACTCCGCCTCAGCCTGCGCAGCTGCCAACCGTGTCTTCAGCAGCATAATCTCTTCATCCTTCTGAACACTCTAGCCTCGTTCACTAGCAAACCTTGCTCTCAGCTGCGCCACCAGCGCGGCTTGCTGCGCAGTGACCATATCAAACTCCCCCATTAGCCTGATCCCCGGCATACCTCTCGAAGGCCCTTGAGACCAGTCTGGATGGTGACTGTGTCAGCCATGCGTCACCGGCGCAGAGGAATCACTAGTAGCCTCGACACTGCAAACAACCAATCGACAACGAGGATTACACATTACGTTATCGTGATTGCGTACCATCAACACTATTATTGGACGGAAATGGAAGCTAAAAATTACTTACTTGGGGGGAGTCTCGGTCACCTCTTTGGCAGCAAGCGTGGGTGACGCATCCGGGGTTTCCTCCTCGGTCGATGTACTCAAACCTAGACTGAAATGACGCACCCTCTTTGACGGGCCCGCGCCATCATCACCGGTAGCCCTCTTGCGTTTCAACCCAGAATCCACTTCTGCGACATCAGCATCTTCTGAAGAGCCAATGCTTGTTGCGTCTGGCCTGGGGGGATCCACAGTTACACTTGGCACACTGCGCAGGGGTGTGGGTGCTAACACATCAGTACTCTCAACTTCCGGTTGCTCCAGCACGAGTTCCATTGTGCGCCCTGCGGTACTTTCCAACAGCGGCTCATCACCATCTCTTAAAGGGTGCACCGCCTCGGTCACCTGCTTGGGCTTACTCAAATGCACCACCTGAAGCAAATCATCTCCTGCGTCACACTAATTAGAAAACAAACAACACAAAGGTTTACATAACTTAATTAAGAAAAGCGCTTACACACTAATGAGGGAGAATGAAGTGACAAGCAAAAAACCCACCCCGACCGTCATCGCCTATAAACGTCGGCACTTACACTGGTGTTTGGAAATAATTACGACTAATACCCATGTGGCATAGAAAGGCCTCCGAGTATGCGTTGATAGGGATACGGTTCTCATTTATAAGTTCCGCATCCTCCATACTATACGACCCGGGGGGTGGGCGCTCATCCCTCGGCAATAACCCCTGAGTATAGAAGGCGAAGTTCCAAGGAACCAACGCATCATCTACCCAGAAGAACATCTCCCTCCAACGCCTCAGCGCATCTAATTTTTCGGTGTAGCACTGCAAACGCCCGGCGCGCTTGGAAAACGATACCCATCCGTTTGACCAACAGGTATGATAAAAGGCGCGGAACAAATGGACCGTGGGATTAATTGCCAAGAGGCGGCAATTAACCTCGAAATTGGATATTTTTGCCGCGCCTATGCAGTGCAATTGGGAAATATGAAGACGATAATGATTCAGGACGTTACACATAAACAACGAAAGGGGTACACGTTGATTGGCAAATTCAAAGAACCGTGTGTATACCCCGACCTTCCCCACTGGGAAATCCGCTATACTCGCATCCGCAGCCGGCACTACCGGGTGCAGTGCGGACGGGATGTAATACTCAGATGTGAACTCACGAAGTTCCTCATCTGTTATTTCTGATGTAAAATCAGTAAGTTGCAACACCATGATTTGTGAAGCAAGGGTTTGGATGCGCACGCGCTTATTACCTGTATCTGATCTTTGATGATTAATGGAAGCTTTATCAATGGTGGTGGAAGAGATTTTTTTTTACTGTGGCACTAACAGTGAAGTGGAGGCGAACCCTTATATAGGGCAAGTTGTTACTGACACGACGCCGGATGAGGAACACGTGTCCCCCACTTGTCCTAATCGTGTGGTAGGGGTACAACATATAAGCTATGTTCTAGCTACCTTTTTCACGAATTACGAAGTGCACTTTTTGCGACTCAAGTTGACCAGATTCATTGTTCTGGGCGGGACAATTCCTTGTTTCTTCCTCGATACGCATCCTGGAATATTTGCCGCAACTATTTGTAGTCTAGCATCCGCGGTCTTACCAAGCGCATACTAGACTGGGGGGACATGATGACGTATAGTCCAACCTCGGGTCATGAACCCGACCCGCGAATAGTACTCATACCCAGGCCCATGATGAATGGGCCATAGCGACATCAATACGGGTTTCCAAGGCCCGAACGGTACTGCCTATGGGGAAGCCCATGACATATGGGCTATCATGACAAGGATTTAGGCCCATGAGGCCCAACCAGCGCACACGCGCGTAGGTATCTATAACACCCGTTACGAACGAGTCATAATCATGAGAGGGGCCCACTAGTTATTAAATAAACGGTGGGGCCTCTTGGTTATTAACCTAATTAATGGGACAAAGCCCATTAGGGTTTGGGGAGTATATAAAGGGCACCTAGGCTCTCATCTAAGGTATGCTCTCATAACCCTAACTTTCTACTAAACCCTAAACCGATTACTTACTCTCACGCCGGAGGATAATCGTGGGAGACAATCCCACGGTAAGCCTAACGCTGCTTTGTTTTCTTAGTGCGCAGGTCTCATACATCAAGACTCAATTGATACAGGAACCGGAGCTTAACAGATCTGTATTACACCTAATTCGGATCTAATCAAGGAGCGTCCAACTTTTGTATCAACAAATATGATTAATCGTAATTGTAAAACGAGTTTTGAAAAACCTGAGTTCCTCAAGAAAGCTCAAAGAGAGAATCCTCGTCTGTGTGATATAGGTTGCTATAATGATAATCTAGCATTAATTTTAGCCCCTGAATCTGAAAAATCAATTCGTCTTGACAAAGTAAGTCGATTAAAATTAAGCGATTTAATCAGAACTTTTGATTATGACCAGTTGAATAATATTTATGATTTGTTCGTTCCACAACGTGAAAAGTCACCTAAACAACAATATTTTTCAAAACCGTCAAAAATGAGTCATACGTCTACCAATAATGAAATTTTCAAAGAGTCTTTTAATAAACAAACAACTTTGTTAGAAAAATGAATGGATGAATCCATTCCTTAGGATCAAAAGTGTAAAAGCTCTAAAGAACTTTTCAAAATTAAAAGAAGTGTTGACACGATTTTTGATGGAGTGGAACGTTGCAAACAAATAATCGCTTAAAGAACATATTTTGGTAACATAGATCCATTCATTCAAAACACTATTGAAGGAAATTTTTGCCCCCAAATTAGAAGAATCAATGCTGACTTAGAAAAATTTCATTTGTGTTTGAAAGAGGAAATGGTTTCTGATTCAAGTTTCGAGGATCCAAAAAACCGAGTGTGATCAAAAAGCGAGATCCACTTTTTGTACAAAATCCAAATGTGTACAATAAGGAAGCGAAGAAAAAATGCTTCAGGAGGCGTACCAAGAACATGTTTAGGGTAAGTGGACTCAAATGAATACCGCGCGTTTCAAGTTTAAATTTCAATTGGTGGCAAGAAAAAAAAAAAAAAAAAACAAAAAAAAAAAAAAAAAAATAATAAAAAAAAAAAAAAAAAAAAAAAAAAATCCGCGGGTTTTTAGTGGGGAGAATGATGATGATCATTGTCGAGGGTGTAAATGTTGTAGATGCAACCGTTGGGGGGTAGAGTTTAGCACCAGAGTGCTTGGCTTTTTTGAAAGCAAGACAATGTGGACAAACACTGATTCGACTTTGCAAAGAAGAAGTCGTCTTTTGGGCACAGACGAGGAACCGGAGCATTTTGGAGATGATGAGTTACCTCGACCACCCGGTTTACAACGACTTGCTAAAAGTCAAACGTACGGGTCTAACTCATCGCTGCTCGGTTCATAACCCGGTCGAGTATCAAGAAATCATGGCGGAAACAATACGAGTTACGACCGCAAAGCCAACAATGATCTGCTCGAGAGAGAGAGAGTGAAGACGAAGGGGTTGTTGATCCAATCTCAAAGGATGACGGAGAGGAATGCGTGTGCTACACATCGGACACACCGGGGATAGATTCCGTCGAGCCGCTATCATCAACGCCTAAAAGGCAAAAATCCGAGCGGCATATCCACCACCTCCAAACTAGTCGGCGCCGCCAAATTTATGATTTTTAATTTTATGCATTTTAATTTTATGTCTTTTAATTTTATGTATTTTTTTAATGTATTTTTTTTAATGTAATGTTTTTAATTTCAATGAATTTTATTTTTAGTTATATACTATTTTAAATAAATATGAATTTTTTTTTTTAAATAATAAAAAAATGCTATGGCACCAGAATTCTAGTGCCAAACCAATGCCACTAAATTCTGATGCCATAGCATTTCTGGTGCCAAACTTCTTCGCCTGACGTTGTACCACTTTTGAGTCTGGAACCCACCACTCCCATTTTTGCTCGATGTTCACAATAATGACAAACTTATCAAAGGTAACAAGTTTAGAAATAAAGCAATATAGCAATAGGAAACAAGTTTTGACATAAAAGCAATATAATGTTCGACCCCCAAGAAGAAATAAAGTAAAGCAATTATTTGCCTTTTGTTGTACATGACCTTAATTACTAGGGCTGGTAAACGATCCGGAAAAGAACTCCGAACGCAAGCTTGTTCATGTTTGTTAATTTAATTCTTTACCGGACCAAATAAAACGAACCCACGAAACGGTTTAACACGACGAATTTTCTTGTTCATGTTCGTTTATTAGAAATATAAGTCGTTCATGTTCGTTTATGGTTTGTTCAGTAAGTAACGAAACGAACCTTACATTAACGAACAGTAACGACTCGGAACATAACATGGATCGTTGAAAAAAAACATAAAATATTTTTATTCAAATTATGCATAATAATGTGTTTTGTAAGTGTATTGTTGTTTTATTTAAACATACCATATTAAAAAAGTACACAATTAAAACATATGATATTACAACATTAAACATATAAATGAGAACATAAATGAACGTTATTATAGCTAATCGGGACGTTCCAGACATAAACGAACGAAACGTGACTTGGGTTCATGTTCGTTATTTGAACTAAACGAACGTAAAATTAATGTTCATGTTCGTTATTTAATAAATTACAACGAACATGATACGAAACTTTTTAACCGTATCGGTTTTGATAATGTTTATTGAACGTTCAGTTCGTTTACAGCCCTAGTAAATACCATCCATATCATATATACAAAGTCATCAGTGGTAAAGTTATACAGTAGCATTTACATGAAAAGTATTAAAGTTGCAACGATTTTTTTTCTTTAGTTCTCTAACCGGAACCATAACATTATCAAAAAAAGAAAGGTTATTCTCACACATGCATTCTATTATCATCTTGAATAACAAAATATTTATGTAACACCCCCAAAATGCGATACGCAGCGGAATACAACGATTGAGGTGCCACTTCATAATACATGCACACGAGTCCCAGTAAACGTTTAAAGATACGTTAATAAAACACAATTTTATTTATTATAAAGATCAGAGTTACATAGGTCCCAACACTAAAATAAAAATTTATTTCTAAAAGTAACAACACGACTTTGTTTCTAAAACATTTACTTAGTTTATGACACTACTTCACCGAGGCACCGTCCTTGATTATCGCGTTACGTTCTCATCCAAAGCCAATCAACTGAATTAAATGAGATACTGCTTAAAAAACGTCAACAAAACGTTAAGTGAATTCATAGAGTTTACAACATAATAGTTACAACGCTTATTTTGGTTCAACAAATCGTATAACGTTGCTTGTAAGTCAAAGTTTTAAAAAATAGTGATTTCCATACTAAAGAGCCAGTGTACCGAAACTTGACACATTAATCCGTAGGGACGAAATTTTGTCGAGAAGTATGCCACTTCTCCTAAATACTAAACCACAATATGTTTGTTTGAAAGGGTGGTGGTTCCCAAAGGATTCAAACCACGGATAGGGTTGTCAAAACCCAAAAATGGATCTATTTAATGCATTGCGTTCACAAACATCAGGGTAACCTCGGTCACACTGCAAAAGGTCATTATACTCAGTAAGTGAATGAATCATATTAAGTATCAAACAGTTTGCGTTCAATTTCACAAAAACAAGCAATATATCCCCATCGCGGAGTTAAAAACATTGAAAACTTTAAAAACGAGGCTATGAACTCACCTTTGATCAAAAGCCGATAATCAAACAATGATGTCTAGCACGAAAATCCACAAACGCGATAACGACCTATAATTAGAGTCGTTTTGATATAACTATACCAAAAAGTGATGATAACGATGAGTTTCATTGTATTAATAATATCATATTATCTATATATATTATATATATATATTTATATATTATGTATATATATATATATATATAAAGATGTATACATATATATATACATGTATACATATATATATATAATATATATAAATCCATACATGTGATGAGAAATCCACTTGCGTCTTAGATCCTAAAACCCCACATTATTAGATTACGATCATTCTCTTATTTTATATCGTACATCGCTTAACCGACAACTTTCTATTTTAGGAAACTTTCTATTTTTAGAAAGTTACTATTTTCGGAAAGTTACCATATTTAGTAAGTCTCGTTATCAAAATATATTTGTAATAATACTTAGTTATCTCGTCGGACTTTCGACGCTTAATCAATCATAAATTTCAAATATTGAAACTATATCTTGAACATTACAAAAAGTTACTATTTTTAGACTTTCCGTTTTTAGAGTCGACCAACGGTCTCAAAATAATTACTTACAGTAGTATATTAATCGATATTACTTTATTAATCGATATCACCTTCACAACGCGTTAAAGTTTATTAAAGTCTTCTTTGACTTTTATGTTTGACTTTTATATATTTATTTTTCTAAGTCTGACCCGACTAAAACGACCCACTAGATCACCTTTTCACAGCTCGGACATAAAAGAGATTTTATGCGAAACGATATTCCGGACAACTTTTTAGTTTTAGCCGAGACCTAGACCTCGACAGATAATGACCAAAACGCCCCTGCAAGAATCTGCTGGAACTTGACTATTTTAGTAAAAACTCAGACTTTGAGCATGGGTTTTGACCCGTTATTACTTGATTTTAAAAGTGGAGAGCCTCGTGCAACAGTAAAACATCATTCTAAGCAACTTTTGTGTTTCGCCGGAAGGCCGAAACGGATTCGAAAGTGCTCAAAACGAGCTTTTAAATCGGAGGCAGCAACTACTATTTAAACAAATGCTGGATTTTTATACCTCAAATATATATCTCGTTTTCGCTCTAACTTTTTCGTTATTATGAGTTAGAAGCTCTATCTTATATCAAAACGATCGTCTCGGATAGTTTTATCGTATTTCAAATCCTAAAATCACATTTTATGAAATCTCGATCCTCGTTTTGCGTGCCAAACTTTCTGCTCACTTTTACAACTTACAATTCACCTTAAAAATCATTTTTAGACTTTTAACCCAACTAAAACATGTCTATAATGACATTTGATTATAATCTAAATTTTTATAACCGTTAATAGTTTTAAAAAAAACGGTCAACATGGAAGTCAAACTAGCCATTACATTTTTTAAAAAAAAACCCGGTTTTAACCGGTTTTTTTCGGTTTTAAAAAAAAAATAAAACCCCATAGGGCTACTAGCCGTTTATTAACCCCCTTTTTTTGTTTTTTTTTTTCTTTTTTGATGATTTTAGGGCATGGCTTAGTACTATAAATACATGTAAGGGTTGGGGTTGAAAAACACTTAAAAAACACTCATCTAATCTCTAATTCGTGATATATATACTCTAATTTCTCAAAATCCCGTATATAATGGAAACTCACAACACAACAAGCTTCACTAATGCTCCGTTTATACCTAGCCATGGTCGAAAAATTTACACAATGAAGATGTGCTCAGAATTAGGACCAACTACGAGAAAAGGCGAGGTTTGGTCCGTATTAGAAGGAACGTTGAGAAGCTATAGGCAAGAGAATAGTTGATTTAGGTATCACCTCCCGAATACCAAATTAGGTGAAGGTTTTTTTTTTTTGGAACGGCAATTTATTAAAACTAGCAAGGAGCTAGATCAAACACAAACAAGATAAGGGTTCTTAAGCCAATCGTCCCATTTGAACGATGCTTTACATCTATACTTACACCAATTAAACGAATTAGAAACTAGATTATCAAAAAGTAACGCCTTTTTGGGAGGCTTGTCTTCAAAGAGGATCTTATTACGGAAATTCCATATCGACCACCACAAACCGTAGAATACACCTTCCATCATACCTTTCAACTTGATCTGAATCCGAATAGACACCAACCAAGCAAGCCATTCCTCATAAGAGCTCACGTCCGCATAATCCACATTCCACCAAATAGAAATTTTACGCATAATTTGTCTAACCAATTCACATTGAAAGAACAAGTGACTTGTCGTCTCCACTCCACCATTACAGATTGGACACATTATAGAATCAATATCCATTCCGCGACATGAGAGATTAAAACGCGTGGGTAAAGCATTAGTTTTGATTTTCCAAGCTGTGATATTAACCTTGCTTGGAACGGACTTGACCCATCTAGTCGATAAGCCTACCTCCTGAAACCGCTGCTCATCAATCAGCTTACGAATAGAAGCCACCGAAAACACCCCATCACTCTCAAGAAACCATCGATACCTATCTTCACATGGAACCAGATTAGTTACCTGCACAATCTCCAACAAAGAATTAAATTGAGACTCTTCGACTCCACTTCTCACACTCCTACGAAAGGAGTGATCAATACTTGACGCCATCAATTTCATACTGACCGTAGCATTTTTATACGTCTCAAGAGCATATAACCGAGGAAACAACTCTTTAATAACGCCTCCTTCATACCATTTGTCATCCCAAAACGAAGAAGACTCTCCATTCCCTAGCTTCAAACGGATAAAATCCAACACATTAACACCCCTACCCTTCAACACCTTCACCTCCTTAACAATCGACATCCAGCAGGTCTGCCCTCCAGATTCTCCTTATCCAATTTTCCGTTAACACCATGAATAGCTTTAATCACTTTCGTCCATAAAGAGGTTTTTTGGGAATAAAACCGCCATATCCATTTTAACATGAGACCTCGATTAAGCGCGTACAAGCTTGGAACCCCTAAACCCCCTTTATCCTTTGAAGTAAGAATCTTATCCCATTTTACCCATGAAACTTTTCGACTTTTAGAATCCTGACCGTTAAAAAATCGACTACGAATAGATTCAAGCGATTTAAGGACATTCGAAGGAACTTTAAAAATTGATAACTGTTTAGCTACTTATTAATTAGATTAGTTATTTATTTATTTATTTTTTATCTAACACACAGTAATACAGTATGTAATATTATATGTTTTTTTGTATTATGTACTTCACTACTCTGTAATTTAAAGTACCACTATATTTGTTGTTATTGTTTCGATGTGTTTTAGAAATTATGTCACCTAAATTAAGAAAGCACGCATCTAAACATTCAAAGCTTCTAAAGAAAAAAAAACTAAAGAGTCAAATAAGAAAGAATTTAGGACTATGCAAATACGTTACAATAAAGTCAAATGTTCCAAGCGATAATCTAAACTTAGTGTACGTCATAACTTGGTACAAGATAACTTTTGGTATTTAGCGGGGCCTCTATGTACTCATGGCACAAGGCCTCCGAAATCTACAAGACGGCCATTGGAAAAAACTCATATCATAGATTAAAGGTGTAAAAAGGAAATAGGGTTATCCACATTAATACCTTGTGGGCACATGTAATATAGAATCACACCATATTTAACCAGAATCAGGATGTAGTACTAGTTTTTGTATCACCATAGGTGACAACGTTTTTTTGCACAACCTTTTTAGCCTACTAATCCATGAGATCTAAATCATTATCACTGGAATATTACTCCTACCAATTTAAATTTTATCACATATTTATAAACTAGTGTTACATATTAGCTCAACGCAATCATTACAAAACGTTAAGAATACTTTATTAGTAGTTAAATAACTGTTGAGTTCAATCAAATTATGTGTCCATGCATAACATTGCAATTATTTGACTTATATTGCGCTTAGTGAACAACTTATGGTTTACTAATAACTAACCGGAAAATGAAACAACATTGGAAGAGCAACTTTCACCTTAATCTTCATCACTATTGTTATCAGCAAGGCCTAAAGGCGGAAAAGGTGAAGCCAAACTCTCAACAACAATGCAAGCATCATAACACTTATTTTCAATCACCGAGGATGAACTACCTTTTGAATCATAGATAAGCAATTGCAGCCCAAATCGTAACAACGGTTTCCCATCTTCTGAAATACATAAAGGAGTTAAATTTGACCCCAATAAGGACAAGATACGGGATGGAAGCAAGTTTAGTCCAAGAATCCTTCACTCCATAAACCTTCATCACCCATACATCCACCACCCTATTTCCAACATAATCACAAAGCATACAAAACCATTCTCCCGAAACCCCCAATTGCAAATAGTTGCAACACTTACCATACTCCGGTTGCAAAATTTCACCATAAGTCTCTTTTGCTAAATCAAGAGAAATTATCTTCCACGAATCCAACGAAGTACTATAATCACCAGCCACCCAGTGAAGAGATCCATTTAAAAGCTTCCAATCATATAACGGAAGAGCACAAGGAAAATGACTGATTTCCTTCCACTTTCCATTTTTTAATGAATATATTATAGTAGTATCCATTTTAGGCTCAATTTCAGTTATAACAACTTTGTAATCACTAGATAACTCATCCTACCCAAACCATAATAAATCCTGGAGGAAGCAGTTCGTTCAAAGCATGGGAAGAAGGGAAGCAATGTCACACAACAAAAAACATCCAAATAGACAGAAAAACAATATAAACAGAAAGAAACAAAAAAAAAACATAAAGATAAACAACGCAATGTACGTAGAGGTGTTGACAAGGCGGTTTTGTTCGGTTAGTAAAAAAATCATTTTTCACGGGGCGGGTAGTTCATTTTACTATCCGTAACCAAACCGCTTCATGAGGTTATCCGAGCTTGTGGGTACCCGAAATAAACGGTTACTCATAGTTCGGATCACGGTTAACCGTAAAAAGCATTTATCAAGTCGAACCGAGTAGAAAGTTTCATAACCCAACACGTAAAATATAGTGGACAAAACAAGGCGAACATAAGTTGAACCTTTTTTGGTTTATGGTATCAATAGAAAAATGAGTTGAGCCAAGCCTGTACATGTAAAATATATCATCAGCCAAGCTCAAACTAAAAGCAAAGACTAGAACGAGCTTGAGCCTTATAAATTTAGACGACTCGCACTCAAGCTTTAGCAGGCTCAACCTCCTACTTTAGTGCTTGTAGTATTAACTTGCAAAATTTGCTTTACCGACCAAAAGTCCAAACAAAAGTGCGAGTTAGACCTTGTAGTATTTTTCAATTAACAAAACATTTTTAGTTATATAGCAAAAATGTTGAACTCCACAAGCTTTTAAACAATGAATTTTAGAATATTATATTAAATCTGAATCACACCACAATATCACCTTCAAATGTAAAGCAAACAAGCATGGGTTCATGGTCGTAACGATTTTCAGCCCATAACACTTGAGTAGCCTTACTCCATGAATTTTAAACACCAATATTCCTTCCTCATCCAAAGTGCATACATACAGCTTTTCTAATCACCTAAACCCGAAAATCCAGTTTTGTCCGTCTCACCGACACTTGGTACACCTGGGCTCGATGATGTCGATTAAGACGTCACTTGGAAGACCAAACATTGTACTTGATTGAAATCCAAAAAATAAGTCGGTAGAACAGTAATGCAGATGAATTAACAACCATTATTGTTGGAAAGTTAATCCACAAATCTTTGTTTAATAGGTTAAGATTAATTACTGTAAATTATAGTCCAATTAAGAAGGCCAAGTCTATTATATTATGGGCCTAATAAGGGACGGTTATTAGTTAGTTTAGTTAGGTTATAACGTTTAGAAGCATTGTGTCGTTTACTTTTAGAGAATCGGTATACCCCCTTCATCAGAGGCACCGATTCAATCACTATATAAATAGGAAGAATTCTGTAAATCAAGGTAACCCACGTTATTCAATATATATATATATATATATATATATATAATAAATATAAATATAATATAATATATATCTGTATATCAGAATGGTATCGAGCAACCCCCTCACCAATCTTCCCGTTGTTGCCATCCTATAATTCAAGTATGAATTGTCATGATGCTTGTTTGATTATTTCGATCCTGGAAATAAGAATTCAAAACCTGTAAACAGTGGTATCAGAGCGAAGGAATCAAACAACATACCAATTCCAGTCCAAATCATCACTCAAAGAACTCCATGATGCCAGATAGGAAAAAAGAAGAAGAAGAAAACATGGCTGCGGTTTTATTACAATAGAAAGAAGAACACATTTTGTGTTCATAAGAAATCGAGAAGAAAAGAGAAAAAAAACCAACCTTGAAACCCCGGTTCATGATGAACCCTACAACCATGATGGTTGACAAAGGCAATGATGCCAAAGATGAAGATGTATGAGTATAATGGGTACAAGGCTATGATGTTGTGGGTATGGTACACGTTATGATGATCAGGAGGTGGATAACTTTTTTTGCAACAAACCAACAAAAGCCATGAAGATTCAAGTGGTGATGGCGGCACTAACCCTGCTGGAATCTGGTTCAATTAGAAGCCGAAAAGTCATCAACACCAAGAATCAAGGAACAAGAAGATTGAAGAAAACAAAGATTTATAGATTAAGGGGGAATCTGTTGGAAAGTTAATCCACAGAATCTTAGTTTAAATAATTTAAGTAATAATTACAGAACATTAATAGTCCAATTAAGAAGCCAAGTCTGTATATTATGGGGCCTAATAAGGGGACGGTTATTAAGAGAGTTTTAGTTAGGATATAGCTTTTAGAACCTTGTGTCGTTTACTTTAGAGAATCGGTATACCCCTTCATCAGAGGCACCAATTCAATCACTATATAAATAGGAAGAATTCTGTAAATCAAGGTAACCCACGTTATTCAATATATATATATATTTATGTGTTATCAGAATGGGTTCACAACCCCCTCTCCAATCTTCCTTGTTGCCTTCCTATTAATTCTTGTATGATTGTCATTGAATGCATGTTATGATTATTTCGAACCTGAAATAAGAATCAAACCGGAAACAATATATGAAACTTTTCACATATATCCGTACTCAATCCCGAATTGGTCAAAGTCAAACTTAAATAATAAGAAGTAACGTCTGTTGGGACTGAAAACCAGCGGGCATAAGAGGGGGGATATATTTTCCTCATATAAGTCAATGATACTAGATGAAATTAAATTTCAATGAGCGTTCTTAGCTTCCCAAATTTCTTCGATTTGCATCCCCATATGTAAAAGACTTGGGAATTCACACCTTTCCTGAAAAGATACAAAGATTCGTGAGTAGAAGGTTCCCCAATCTAATGTGATCACACACCGAGGATATGTTGGAAAATAATTGATAAGACAGTTTCCTTAAACTTTTATATCGTACATTTTTCATTTCTTGTGGTCTTGTAAGAGCAAGAAAGAAATTCATATCAGAGATTAAAGGCGTCAAAAAGGAAATTGGTTATTTGCAAACTACATGCGTGTTAGGGCACACCTTCGAATCTTATAGGTTAGTTACGCTAACCTTATTTTTCATCTAATAATCAAATGTCTTAGATAAATAAGCCAATATCATTACTCTAAGCAACTTTAGAATTTGAAGGGGTAATTTACAAAAATCCTCATGGTCCATTCGTGAAGATCGCGGAGATCGTTTCTCATGTGTCTAGTTAATATCACTTTTTGTCCCTCGAGTATGTTATTCATTTCGCTATCAGTTCCTAAAGGGTAATTGGTGAGGTACCAAATGTGACAGCAAACAATATGCAGTTATTGACTATTGGTACAGTTAATGCTAACAATGTCCACTGTGAACATCCTCCGTAACTTTTCACCAAACTACAAGGAAAATTTATTTGATTGTCATTTACATCAGCTCCGTCTTTGGTTTATCTTTTCCTGAAAAGAAATGTCAAGACTTATTTTCTAAAAACATTATAGGAATGTTATCTATTTTGATATTATGACTTTTGCTGCAGGTACTTAGCCTTGCTGAAAAACTAGATAGATTAGCGGGACAATTAGTAGCAGGAGGACGTAGTTTGAAATCCGTCAATGTGACATACGCATATGCCAGAGCAACTGATGATCTCGCCACCCGATTACTCCGTGATATGGTCGCCAAAGGTATCCATATAAGTGAAGAACAGGTCGTTTTAGACGGGTCAAGTCACAGAAAATGTGGAATCTCATTTCGTGGGTGCAATTTCAAAGTCTGGGTATATTAAAGTCGAGGGGAAAAAGAAAAATGGAGTCCCATATCACACAAAAGTAGGTACTTTTGAATCGATGCAAGTTTAGAAGGAAATATCATACTTTGTAGACAGGTCGATCAGCCTGGTATTATTGGGAGCCTTAGAATTATATTGTGTCAACGGAATGTGAATGTGAGCTTTACAAGTGTGGGTAGGACCGAGGTTAAACACATTGAAGAAGATTGGAAAGAGTTGGGGATTATGGCGGCTGTGTTCCTTGCGTTGTAGAACAAATGTGATGATTAAAAAAAAGTTCCTTAACTGTATCGGAGAGGCTTTGTTGGATCGGTTTTCCTCAACCTGACTACCTGAATTGTTTTCCTCAATGCAATCATTAAAAAACGTTAAGAATACCTAATCAGCACTGAAATAGCTGTTGAGTTTGATAAAACTATGTGTCCATACATAACATTGTAGTTATTTGACTTATATTCTGCTAGGTGAACATGTAAAATGTTATAGTTACTAATAACTAACTGGTAAATGAAACAGAGATTGAAGAGTAACATTCACCTTAATTTTCATCGTTATTGTTATCAGCAAGGCCTAAAGGCGGAAAAGGTGAAGCTAAACTCTCAACAACAATGCAAGCATCAATACACCCCTTGTCAATCGTCGAGGATGAACCATCTTTTGAATCATAGACAAGCAGTTGCGGCCCAAATTGTAACAAAATTTTCCCGTCTTCTGAAATACAAAAAGGACCCAAAGGATCCAAAGGTTGAGGCCACCTAAAACGAGGATACGGGATGGAAGCCAACTTAGTCCAAAAATCCTTCACTCCATAAACCTTCATCACCCATACATCCACCACCCAACTTTCATAACAATCGTGAAGAACACACAACCATTCGCCCGAAACCCCCAATTCAAAGTAGTTATAACCCTTACGATACTCCGGTTGCAAAATTTCACCGTAAGTCTCTTTTGCTAAATCAAGAGAAACTATCTTCCGTGAACCCGACGTAGTTCTTTTACCAGCCACCCAGTGAAGAGCTCCATTTAAAAGCTTACCATCATACCCAAAACCATAATAACCCCTCGACGAACCATTTCGTTCAAAGCGTGGCAATAAATTTGATCTCATAGTAGCCGGGTTGTAAATAAACGTATTATAATCCTCATCCTTAACTAAAAGGCATAATAATCCATTACAAGACCCAACGATCCTGACCTTCTGAAATTGAGGCTGTTGCAACGGATTTTCAAGCAGTAACGCGCTACTAACAGATTTATCAAACAACACACTATAAAGAGGACAGCTGCTGAGATTGTTTCTTTGTTCAAAAGTGTTGTAAATAAGTCTATAGTGTTCATACTTAATGTTGTTGGTACTAGATAAAGTATAATGGGATTTAATAAAATGTTGGTCGGATATTAAAGAGTACCATTCTTTACAAACAGATTTACATCGTAACAGCGATTCAACAGGAAGCTTTAACAGGATTTCACGAATGATTTCTGGGGGAAATGATGGACTTATTATTGTCTTTGATTTTTGTTTCATCTTTGAGTTAGGGTTCTTCTACCATTGATTTGGTTTGGGGGAAATAATAATAAGACTATTGTTGGACTTGGATATGTCTTTCCATATTTACATTTCCACCCTTCATGTTTTCCTCATTCTTCAACTATGCTCATTATTGTGTAAACATAGACCGACCGTAATGGTCACTGAACCACTTGGTGGTGGTGGCGGTCATCTGGTACGGTCCCCAACACCGCGTGATGATGGACTTTTGCTTGTAATTTTAGTGGTGCAGGTCATCGAATAGTTTGCATTCTTTTTTACTGAGCTATATCGTGAGGCATTACATCTGGTCTTACAACCTACGTTAAACTAAAATGACAAAGTTAGTTTATCAGTTTCATAAGTTGTGTTTCGTTAAAATCTGTTTATTATATTTCTTAAAACTTGTTTCATAACCCCTTTGAACTTTGGCGCACTGAAAATCTTTAAATCACAAAGTCGCTTTTACTAAGAATATAAATTTGAGGTTTTGGAATCATATGCTATCAATTGTGTCACGTCAAACAATAAATGGTGTTAGTCAAGACACACAAGATATAAAGTGATTATAATAACCCCAGCTAACCATAAGGTGAAACCGAGTCTTTTGTTTCATGATGGTCTTTTGTCATAAAATGAATCCGACGAGGTTCCATGAATCTTAACCACTCGCATCATCTAACACCGACAACATTTATGATTGACAACTTACTTGATCAAAAATGAGTGTTTTGTGGCACGATGCTTGTCTAAAGTAAGTTATCCGGAAGCAAACAAACAAATATGTGATTTAAACATGTCATGCCACACAAAGAACCTTTACAAAGTCTATTGCGCCCAAAAAAGTTGAATCATTTGTTTCAGTTCAGGTAGAGGATAGCAGAATGGTGATTCAACTACTTCTAAATTTTGTCTAAAGATGTGGAAATTGTGGGAAAATTCATCGAGGTGATGGAACAAAGGCGTAAGAGTAACAATATTCTAGTTATTGATTGGATCGGATTTCAATGCGCATTCTTTGCTTGAAAATCTCTTCAATTTTATCGATAAATGTTGAAATATCCCGGCATAGCTGTACATCTAAGGAATTCACCATTTCCTGGAACAACAAAGATTAATTTAGTCTTTGAGGCAATCTCATGGTTATATTGTGGATTGCAAGTTCAGTTTAAAGAGATCTATCATACGTGTTAAATAAAAAGTCTCAATTTAACTTTGATATCTTTTCTTTTGTTTCTTTGAAGTTTAAGCAGATGTACAGTTCAGAATTAAGGTTTAAGGGTTCATAATAAGATATAGTTCCACAAAGTAAAGAGATAAATAAAGATTTTTTCCATTAATCAATGACAAGCAAGGAAATTTTTCGAAGTGAGGAATATAAACATGACAAGATTAATACATCACATAAACACCTTGCTTTTCCTTAATCAATGACAAGTGATACTGATATAAAAGAACCACGACTTAGTAAGGAGATTCATGATACGGTGCATGCAATTCAGTCAATATATGTGACTAACTTTCTCATGTTAATTACTCTTCTCACTAGATCCCTTCACTAAGACATGTTTGATAAAGCAAAAAGATCCCAGTGACACAATGATGATATTAGATGGAAGGGATAACATTGGTGGGTTGGGTAGCTGACAAAACTGGCTCTGTCAAAGCAGGCAAACCAATTAATACAGGTCAAACGAATCAGTTTGCGTTGTCCGTCACACATCTTATCACTACTGTATTAAATATCATATATAATGTTATATTATTAGTTGTTATACAAATCTTAAACTAAGCGATTTTGGAGGTTGTAAAAGCATTAGCATACACTTTTGGAAAGTTTCAACCCGTTTGACCCGTTTCGTTATCTGCAAATGTGCACCAAAAAGTTAGAAAGAATATGATATATTGTTACTTAAAAGAAAAACTTCTGATTAGAAATGAATGACTAACCTCAACTTTGAAAATAAAGCTGAGAGTAACTTCCTTTCAAGATTGACTTGAACCTTTTAAAGATAATAACTTCAAGGCGGAATTAGCAATTGGCCACACTTGAGGTACCTTAATAAAAGCATCAACGCCATCCACCATATGAGCCACAATCATCTCATCTCTGTCTTCATACTCGATGGAGAACCTGTATTCAAACAAACAGATTAAGGGAGCAAAAGAAACGGTAGAGAAGATAATGTGAAATAAAATCAAAATCTCACCTTGGCTTGCTTGCAGCCTTAACCAAAGACCTCCTCAATGTGCTTAAAACAATTCTATCCTGCACTTTTCTTATTAACAACTCCAATGAGTTCGAGTTCTCATTTTCAGGCATTGGCAGAAAAGGAAACTGGTGTCTGCAAGAATAACGTGTCTGAAAGAATAAGGAATCGAAATTTCCAATAAATGAAAGTAAAAATGCAGAGCGCAAATGCATTTTCAACAAATAATGCACATGGTTGGGTCCATCATAAGTAAAGTGAGATGGCACTATGCAGTGGCGGAGCTTGAAAATTTTTATTGGGAGGGCCGAGAAAAAAAATTGAAAATTGTCTCCGTATGAAAAGTCCCGAAACTTATAAACTGTTATAAAACATAGCTGAATTTGGAGATGTTGAGGTTTAGAGGAGCAATTTTTTTAAGTTGAAGTGTTGTGGGAGGGCCATAACTAGTGCATTGCCTAATACTTATAGGAAAAAATGACCAAATCATTTTAAAATATACACAAAATCACACTATTGGTCCAAACACTAGGGGGCCAACACCCTCCTTGGTCACTTGAAAGCTCCGCCCATGGCACTATGGATGTGAAAAGCGTAATTCTTCCTTATGTGCCATTGTATGTTAGATGAGTAGCTATTTTAAGCAATTTCAATACGTTAAAGATAACTCCTAAATAAAGCATCAGATATAAGTATGACCAAGATCATAAAGTTGGAGAACTAAATCAAAAGATTACAAGTGCTGAAGTAACTTACAAAACTGACTTGGTAGCATTTATAACTTCACCTTCTCCTTCTAGAGGTACGTATATATACACACAACACGCACATATATAAAGCCTTATGGTATAATCATTTTCTTAACATTTTTTTCTAATCTATCTTTTCATATAAAGAATTTTCAGGCGATTGGCAGCTAGTCGGAGCTGATGACATTGCAAGTGAAACCATGCAAGACGAGTTAAGAGTCCTTAAATTGAATTAAAAAGACATCTATCACAGCCCTTTTGGTCCTAAATATCTATTAACTATATATTATGTTCCAGCTATGATATTAAAACTTATGTGGTCTATGGACGAGGTTATTTTTATGAGTTTCGTTTGAATGTTAAGTTTGTATTCACGTTGATTACTTGTCTTCTACCGCTCTGATATATATATATATATATATATATATATATATATATATATATATATATATATATATATATATATAGGATAAAGATCAAATAAAAAGACAAATATTCGAGAGAAGGATAAAAAGATTTATTTTTTTTAAAAAGTTCTCAAAAAATTCTGAAAAAATTCCACAAGATCGTGTATGTTGGTGCATGAAAAAGTTGTAAAGGAAGTTTTTCTAAAAGTGGATAGTTTTGCCGAAAATTTTTTATTAAAAAAAACGTTTGTGCATTAAATCGGTTTTTTGTGCATCAAAAATTCGTTTTTGTACCCAATTTCTTTTGACTTTTTGCATCAAAATTTTATTGCGCATCAAACTATAACAAGTCGAAAAATTTGTGCATCAAAATTTTTTTGTGCATCAAAATTTCTTTTTTTGCGCATTAAAAAAACGTATAAAAACTCAAAATTAGAAAAACTTCTTTTACAAAAGTTTTATGCACCAACATACCTGATTTAATGGTTTTTTTTTGGAATTTTTCGAGAACTTTTAAAAAAAAAGTTTTCTTTTTATCCTTCTCACGAATATTTGTCTTTTTATTTTAACCTTCCTCTCTCTCTCTCTCTCTCTCTCTATATATATATATATATATATATATATATATATATATGTGTGTGTGTGTGTGTGTGTGTGTGTGTGTGTGTGTGTGGAATTGTGGAGTCCTCTTGTGTGGTAACTCAGCAATTAGAAAAACTAGAATTTGCTGATACATCTCATTGATCTTTAATGCACATCATTATAAGGTTATAGGTGGAAACTTGCTCAGTTTGAGAAATCATTGCAACCATTTGTCCAACATCATCTTCAAGGTTAGAAAACAGAGTCAAAAACTCACGGCGAAGATCTGGCTAATCTAACTGATTTTGCTGCCATAAGCTATGACCATTATTCACTTATGCCATTGCATCACTATCATCAATTGATGAACTAATAAACAACGTCATGTACGCCACCAGACTTCATCAACTAAATGACGCAGAATGCTTGTGAACATCAACGTCATGTACGCCACCAAACTTCATATTGATGAACTAATAAACAAGATTGTCATACCATCATAAATAAGATGCTTGAGTTTTTCATCGTTCTAGTTACAAAAGTATGAGATTCAATACTTTTTTAATATAATTTGGAAGTTATATCTTTCTATTCCATTAGGTAGAAAATGATGGCCAGATAAACTCTCGTCCTACTTGATATGTAATAGTCTTTTGAATCTAGTCATGTCTTCGTATACGTGTTAGACCCGGCTATATCCGGCCAAGACCCGGCTATTTCGGCCAAGACCTCACTATCTCCGGTTGGAACCAGCCAAGACCCGGGTATATCCGGCCAAACCAGCCAAGAGACCCGGCTTTATCTGGCGAGAGCCGGTCAAACCCGGCCAAGACCCAGTCAGACCCGGCCAAGACCCCTTCAAACCCAGCTATATCCGGCCAAACCCGGACAGACCCGGCCAAAACCCGGCCAGACCCGGACAAGAACTGGTCAGACCGGTTTTATTCGGCCAGGCCCGGTTAGACCCGGCTTTATCCAGCCAGACCTGGTCAAACACGACTTTATCCGGTCAGACCCGACTTTATCTGGACAGACCCGGTCAAACCTGGACCAGACCCGGTCAAACCAGGCTATATCCGGCCAAACCCGGCCAGTCATACCAGGCTTTATCCGGCCAGACCCGTTAAAACCCAAACCCGGCCAGGCCCCGGCCAAACCCAAACCCGGCCAAGACCCGGTCAGACCCGGCTTTATCCGGCCAAACCCGGCCAAGACCCGGTATGTGTGTAGTAATTCTCATTAATAGTATTGAAGTTTTTTTTGTGTGTGTGTAGTATTGAAGTATTGTTTCAAGTACAATAGCAACAAGCAGACTAATAGTAGCGTATTGAGCACGCTTCGTCATGTGGCTTTGCGGTTTAAAGTTTAGCTAAGAGTAAATTGCATTTTTGGTCCCTGTGGTATGGTCAAATTGCAGGTTTGGGACTCTAACTTTCAAAATTGAAGTGATGGTCCCTATTTTCAAGTTTGGGTTGCATTTTTGGTCCCTGTGGTTTGGCAAAATTGCAGGTTTGGTCCCGGCCCGGGGATCAAATTTGCAACGAAAACTTAAAAATAGGGACCATCACTACAATTTTGAAAGTTAGGGTCTTAAACCTACAATTTGGCCATACCACAGGGAGCAAAAATGCAATTAACTCTTTAGCTAAAGTGATGACAAACATGGTGGACCCTGAAAATCATGTTATTTGTGCGTTATCAGGTGTGGATTCCACACTGCAGTCTGCTATGTTCATAATATAGATTCCATCAACAGAATAATTGTCACAACCATATACAAGTTTATTCAGGCTTATACAAAACAGCAATGTTCTTCCTTACATGATTTATTCCAACTTTTATAGAAATGAAAGCAATAAACTGCCTCTACAACGTTATTCGACACAGAGTATCACGTACTCAGCAAGACCGATTAAACGTTTTTGTAGAAGTTGACAGTTAAAGGATCTTTGTGGACACCCAGACGTTGCATTCCATTAAGGCCTAAAACTATACCAAGATCATTACACATAACTTTGCAGGTGCTGCAGACACTCGGACAGAACACGAACTTATAAGATTCGAGAATATGATAAAAATAAAACGAAATGTGAAAACACATGTCAAAGTTGAATTGGGGTTACTAGTTTTGGTTCGACAAACCACTTCTTTCTCTTTTAAGCACATGGTGTAGTTGGATGCTCTTATTTTAACCATCTTTGTAATGGTGTGCTATTAAAATAACTATAGAATTAAAACATGCTTGTAATCTTAACAACCAACTAGTAATTATCTAAGCAACAATTATATCAGAGCCGTCTCGAAGTTTTCGGTGGCCCTAGGCAATCACAAAAAGGAGGCCCATATTCTCAAACATCTCACACACCATCAACAAGTTCATCACAAGTAAATTCCCAAGTCACACCCAACACCTCAACACAATCATACTATCAAAGTGATAATGATTCAATTCAAATCACAAATTCACCATCACACTTTGATCACACACCATTGAGAGGTTTTAGAACACTAAATGACTTATACGAGAACACCGAGGAATTACTATTAGCTGAAGATGAACCCAAGAACTACAAGGAAGCATCAAGCGATCAAAAATGGATTGAAGCAATGAAGGTCGAGTTAGATTCCATCAATAGAAACAATACATGGGAATTAACCACTCTACCCAAAGGACATAAAGCTATAGGCTTAAAATGGGTATTTAAGACTAAGAAAGATGCTAATGGAAATATAATCAAGCATAAAGCTAGATTAGTAGCAAAAGGCTACATACAACAGCATGGCATAGACTTTGAAGAAGTCTTCGCACCAGTAGCAAGGATGGAAACAATCCGGTTATTACTTGCCATAGCTGCTAACAATAAATGGGAAGTACATCACCTTGACGTAAAATCTGCATTTCTACATGGAGATTTAAAGGAAGAAGTGTACGTCACACAACCCGAAGGATTTGTAAAGAGACAAGACAATGGAAAAGTCTATAGGCTTATAAAAGCTCTATACGGACTAAGACAAGCACCACGTGCATGGAACATAAAGTTAGACAACACTTTGAAGTCATTAGATTTCAAGAAATGTGCACTAGAGCAAGCTATCTACACCAAGACATCAAAAGACTCAACACTACTAATAGGAGTCTATGTAGATGATCTAATCATCACCGGCACACCAAAGAAGGAAATCGACAAGTTTAAAGCTCAAATGGAAGAAAAATTCGAAATGAGTGATCTAGGATTATTAGCCTACTATCTTGGAATAGAAGTCGCACAAACCGATGGTGACATCTCAATAAGGCAATCCGCATACACAAACAAAATCCTAAAGGAAGCTGGAATGATATACTGCAACGAGACATTGATACCAATGGATCCAGGAACAAGACTAACAAAGATTACGGAAGGAACAATGGTCAACGCAACCGAATATCAAAGCTTAATTGGATGCTTAAGATATCTGCTTCACACAAGACCCGACTTAAGTTATTTTGTAGGATTACTTAGTCGTTTTATGCAAGAACCAAGAGAGCAACATATGCAGGCTATAAGACAAGTACTACGCTATGTAAAAGGAACGAAGGATTATGGAATCATCTACAAGCATAACGGAGGAAACAAGATACATGGATTCAGCGACAGTAGCTACGGAGTCAACACTCAAGAAGGAAAAGGAACTACCGGCATAATATTCTACTATGGTGAATCACCAATCAGCTAGAGTACACAAAAACAAGCCACTGTAGCACTATCATTATGTGAATCAGAATTCATCGCAGCAACTGCAGCAACAACATAAGCATTATGGTTGAAAAGACTACTAAGCAAAGCTTACACATTCTCAAGAAGAGAAAGTTACAATACACGTTGACAACAAGTCTGCTATAGCACTAATGAAGAACCCAGTATTTCATGGAAGGAGCAAACATATTGACACAAAGTACCACTTCATTACAGAATGCGTTGAAAGAGAAGACATACAAGTCGAATTCGTAAGTGGAGAATACCAGAAAGTGGACATACTTACAAAATCACTACCAAAGATCAAATTCTTAACCATGAGACAACTCATCGGACTAAAAGACCTAACGTCACAGCGTTTGTGATTAGGGGGGAGAATATTGGGCTGAAACCCAAGTAACCGGGTAATCCCAACCCGCTGACAAGACAGTTACAAAATGGCAGTTACATAACTGTCAAACAGTTATTTACCAAGGGACGCGACTCTTCACTCGCACCCTTTCATGTAGTATAAATAGGAAACGATTTGTAAACATCAAAGATGATGACAGATTGAAATTTAATAAAACTTTACATTTATGGTATATTTTGATTCAAGTTAGATTTTCGATCCAACAATGTGTTGGGCCTCATGTCGCGGGTATTTTTGTAATTTTTTCCTGTTTTGTACCGAGCAATTTTTTTTTATATTGGGTTTATTTTTTCGGTCTCATGTTTAATAGTTTTTTTTATATGGGCTTATGTGTTGGGCCTCATGTCACGGGTATTTTTTTATCTGAATAAATCAGTTTGTATTTTTTTTTTCTATTTTGTGCCGAGCAAATTTTTTTATATTAACTACAAAAAAAGGGCCGGCCCAAACAGGGAGCCCAATGGGCCGGGTACTGTAGCGATCCACATAAAACGACGTCGTTTTATGTGGCAATTGAGTATATTTATAATAACAAGCATGATTGTCCGCGCGTTGGTGCAGGGCATTAATTTTTTTTTTGCTGGTTTATTTTTTCGGTCACATGTTTAATTGTTTGTTTTTTTATATGTGCTTATATGTTGGGCCTCATGTTTAAATGTTTGTTTTTTTTTTTGCTATTTAGGTTTTTTAAAATATAATTTTATGAGATTTTGGTAAATATGCGTTAAGCATGATTGCTCGCGCGTTGATGCTAGGCGTTAATGTTTTTATTTATTTTTTATTTATTTTGTGTGAGTTTATTTTTCCGGTCTAATGTTTAATAGTTTTTTTTATATGGGCTTATGTGTTGGGGGTCATGTCGTGGGTATTTTTTGATCTGAATAAATCAATACTTTTGTAATTTTTTTTCCTATTTTGTGCCGAGCAATTTTTTATTATTATTTTATGCGGGTTTATTTTTTCGGTCTCATGTTTAATAGTTTTTTTTATATGGGCTTATGCGTTTGGCTTCATGTCGCGGTTTTTTTTTTATCTTAAAAATCAGTACTTTGGTAAAAAACAAAGTCTATTTTGTGCCGAGCAATTTTTTTTAAAGTTGCCTATTTAAAAAAAATAAAAAATTGTCAAATGGGCCGGCTCAAAATGAGAGCCCAATAGGCCGAGTACTGTAGCGGAGCTGCCAAAACGGCATCGTTTTAACCGCACCATAGTATATAGATATAATAATACTAATAAACTGAATTAGAGGTGCAAATCCTAACCGTTTTTTTTAAAACCAGTATAAAAAACCGTAACCGGTTTTTTACCGGTTTTAAAACCGGGTTTTAAAAAAAAACTGGCTAAACCCGGATTTTTATTTTTAAATTTTTTTTTTATAACCGTTAATAGTTTTAAAAAAAACGGTCAACATGGAAGTCAAACTAGCCATTACATTTTTTAAAAAAAAACCCGGTTTTAACCGGTTTTTTTCGGTTTTAAAAAAAAAATAAAACCCCAACGGCTACTAGCCGTTTATACCCCTTTTTTTGTTTTTTTTTCTTTTTTGATGATTTTAGGGCATGGCTTAGTACTATAAATACATGTAATGGGTTGGGGTTGAAAACACATAAAAAACACTCACTAATCTCTCTAATCGTGATATATATACTCTAATTTCTCAAATCCCGCTATAATGGAAAACTCACAATCACAACAAGCTTCCACTAATGCCTCCGTTTCTACTAGCCATGGTCGAAAAATTTACACAAATGAAGATGTGCTCCGAATTAGACCAACTACGAGAAAAGGCGATGTTTGGTCCGATATTAGAAGACGTTGAAGAAACTATAGCAAGAGAATAAGTTGATTTAGGGATATCACCTCCGAATACCAAATTAGATGAAGGTGAGTTTGAAGACATAGATATTGAACACGTAGATGTAGAAGATTTTTTGGAAGATTTAATGGATTGAGTATAACGGGTGATGGCAATGCCGAAGCTCGACATACTTGAGTACACTAATATGTTTTCGGGTGATGGTCATGCCGAAGCTCGAAATGTATTAGTATTTATATATTTTTAGTTGTATAATTGTATTGTTTAAATAAAAGTTATGGTTGTATTTTTTTAGTATGTTTCCGGTGCAAATAAAAAGTTATGATTGTATTTGTTTAGTATGTTTCCGGTGTATTGTTTAATTAAATGTTTGATAATTAACAAGTTTATTAAATAAATGTTTGAAGTTTTAAATTCCGAAAAAAACCGAACCGGTATAAAAACAGATTCCGAACATTTATAACCGAAAAAAACCTATTCGGAAAATTTATAACCGAAAAAAACCGATTCCGAACATTTATAACAGAAAAAAACCGATTTCGGAAAAACCGAAACCGGTTATTAGAAAAACCGGTTTTTTTAAAACCGGTTTTCTAATAACCAGAAACCGGTTTAAACCGATTTTTTTGCACCACTAAACTAAATGGACAATTTGTTTTTGTCTCTTTGTTTTTATGGTCCAATAAAGCCTTAGGCCCAAATCCCAAAAGTAAATAAAATTTGAAACGTGCCTCTAAAAAACGAATTAGCAGTTTGGAGATATTTGAGTTGAGGATATATATGGGTTTTATGAATTACCATCGATCTTAAGTTTTGCGATTATCCGGTAATGTTTTAAACTTAAGATTTTGCTTTTTTGTTAAGTTTTTTTCTTTTTAGAGTAAAACTTTTAATCTTTCATGTTTCAAGTTTAATTGATAATTGTTTAGCTACTTACTAGTTTTAATCCCCGTGCACGTACGGGGCTTGTACATTATATTTTTTTAAATATATATAATTTTTATTTTTTCTGTTTTATAAGTTATGAAAGTTTAAGGGGTTATTTGTTTTTTTTTAAGTTATAATAAAATTTTTAAATTTATAGTCTCATGTTTAATAGTTTGTTTTTTTATATGTGCTTATATGTTGGGCCTCATGTTTAAAGGTTTGTTTTTTTTTTGCTATTTAGGTTTTTTAAAATATAATTTTATGAGATTTTGGTAAATATGCGTTAAGCATGATTGCTCGCGCGTTGATGCTAGGCGTTAATGTTTTTATTTATTTTTTATTTATTTTGTGTGAGTTTATTTTTCCGGTCTAATGTTTAATAGTTTTTTTTATATGGGCTTATGTGTTGGGGGTCATGTCGTGGGTATTTTTTGATCTGAATAAATCAATACTTTTTAAAAAAAAATTTCCTATTTTGTGGCGAGCAATTTTTTTTATATTATTTTGTGCGGGTTTATTTTTTCGGTCTCATGTTTAATAGTTTTTTTATATGGGCTTATGCGTTTGGCCTCATGTCGCGGATATTTTTTTTATCTGAAAAATCAGTACTTTTGTAAAAAAAAATTTCTATTTTGTGCCGAGCAATTTTTTTTAAAGTTGCCTACTTAAAAAAAAAATTTGTCAAATGGGCCGGCCCAAAATAGGAGCCCAATAGGCCGGGTACTGTAGCGGAGCTGCCAAAACAGCAGCGTTTTAACCGCATCATAGTAACAAGCATGATTGTTCGCGCGTTTCGGGGCATTAATTTTTTTTTGCTGGTTTATTTTTTCGATCTCATGTTTAATAGTTTGTTTTTTTTATATGTGCTTATATGTTGGGCCTCATGTTTAAAAGTTTGTTTTTTTTTGCTATTTAGGTTTTTTTAAATATAATTTTAAGAGATTTTGGTAAATATGCGTTAAGCATGACTGCTCGCGCGTTGATGCTAGGCGTTAATGTTTTTTTTTATTTTGTGTGGGTTTATTTTTCCGGTCTAATGTTTAATAGTTTGTTTTTTTATATGGGCGTATGTGTTGGGTGTCATGTCGTGGATATTTTTTGATCTGAATAAATCAATACTTTTGTAATTTTTTTTCCTATTTTGTGCCGAGCAATTTTTTATTATTATTTTATGCGGGTTTATTTTTTCGGTCTCATGTTTAATAGTTTTTTTTATATGGGCTTATGCGTTTGGCTTCATGTCGCGGTTTTTTTTTTATCTTAAAAATCAGTACTTTGGTAAAAAACAAAGTCTATTTTGTGCCGAGCAATTTTTTTTAAAGTTGCCTATTTAAAAAAAATAAAAAATTGTCAAATGGGCCGGCTCAAAATGAGAGCCCAATAGGCCGAGTACTGTAGCGGAGCTGCCAAAACGGCATCGTTTTAACCGCACCATAGTATATAGATATAATAATACTAATAAACTGAATTAGAGGTGCAAATCCTAACCGTTTTTTTTAAAACCAGTATAAAAAACCGTAACCGGTTTTTAAAAAAACTGGTTTTATTTTAACCGAACCGGTTAAATATAACCGAACCGGTTAGACCGGTTTTCGGGTTTTTTACGATACCGGTTTTTTACCGGTTTCTTTTATCATATATGTGGGTGTTTTTTTTTTAAGCATGAATGCCCGCGTAAGCGTTGACGCGGGGCGTTGAATTTTATTTAATTTTTTTAATTTTTTTCGGTTTTAATTTTCCGGTCTCAGTTTAATAAGTTATTTTTTTATATGGGCTTAGGCGAAGGCACGTCATGTCCGTGGGTATTTTTTGATCTGAATAAATCTATATTTTTTTTTCCTATTTTGTGTTGAGCAATTTTTTTTATTTTTTATTTTATGCGGGTTTATTTTTTCGGTCTCATGTTTAATACTCCCTCCGTCCCATATTAAGTGTCCATTTTTGACTTTTTGAATTCTTTTTTCATAAACTTTGACCGTAAATATTTTTTCTTTATGATAAATAAGCTTAACTGAAAATTATACCAAATTAAAAAATACATTCGAAACTCCTAACCATTTCATAATATTTTGCATTGAGTATCATATAACATAAAAGAAATAATTAAGGCAAAGTTAAAGAAAAAGAACTTTTAAAAAGTCAAAAAAGACAAACTTAATATGGTGACGAGGGATTAGTTTTTTTTTTATATGCATTATTGTTAGTTGGGTCGGGACGTAATGTCGTGTGTAGTTTTTTATCTGAATAAATCTATATATTTTTTTCGCTATTTTGTGCAGAGCAATTTTTTTTTTAGAGGGCTTATTTGTTTGGTCTCATGTTTAATAGTTTTTTTTATATGGGCTTATGTGTTGGGCGGGCGTAATGTCGTGGGTATTTTTTTATCTGAATAAATCTATATTTTTTTCCTATTTTGTGCTGAGCAATTTTTTTAGCGGGTTTATTTTTTCGGTCTCATGTTTAATAGTTTTTTTTATATGAGCTTATGTGTTGGGCCTCATGGCGCGAATAAATTATTGATCAGAATAACATCATTAATTATAGTTAATAAAAAATTACTATTTTGTGCCGAGCATTTTTTTTTTTAAGTTGTTCTACTTAAAAAACAAATCAACTTGGGGCCGCCCAAAGTGAGAGCTCGAATGAGCCGTTACTGTACTACGAGGCTACTGTGGCAAGCCTAGGTCAGAACGACGTAGTTTTAACACAAATCTAGTATATGAGATATAATTTGCGAAAACACTACTCGTATTTTCACTAAATTTTGATTAAAAATACTACTCGTACTAGACTACTTTAATCACATAATTAACTCCCTGAAAGTCGATTGTTAATCTAAGACTATTATAGCCTAAATGTGCTCGTTAGGCCGAATTTGACCTCCTCAATTGTCAGCGAGACTTTTAAAAGTATGAAGCTCAACATCGAGTATATTTATTTTATACTACAATAATGAGTATAACAAGATCCTAGTTACTTTAGAGTTTTGTTTAGTAAAACTATTATACCAAGCAACATCGCGTGCGCCTTTTTAAAAGTTACTCCGATGAATATTTTTTTTTTCCGAGATGAGATTAATTAAAAAAAATGTTTTTTTTTACTCTATAAAGAGTTATGGTAGGAGAGTCAGGAGACGGCTTAAGCCACACATTTGTATTATGTTATTACTAGTTTAAGACCTATTTTATTTTAGCCGTTTATAAAAGTAAACATTACCTATTAGTTTTTACTTAATTTATGACCATAGTAAGTTAATGTTCTAGTCAATTAAGTGATCGAGTTATATGCTTCAAATTTGTCATCGTCTTCATTAACGTTTGTTAACTGAAAACATGTGGTTTAAAATGAATAGGTCAAGCTCTATTGAAACGGATATATACATGGCTTGTTTCTCTAACGAAAAGTGTAATTTAAAGTTGCTCATACATGATACATGAGCGGAGCTATATAGCTAAACAGGGAAGGGTGTTGGCCCCCTTGAGATAGGCCCATTAGTATAAAATTTTCTACATTCCATCCCATGCGTTAAAAAAAAACTCAGTTTGGCCCTCCCACAACCACAAGTTAAAGCCCCATAAGAAACTAGTCTAGCCAAATCCCAATTAGTATTTGGTTAATACCAAAATTCTGCTCCCAATATCTAGTTTCTTAAGAAAATCCCAAATTAATGACGATATGTGCAAGCTCAGCTCCACAATATCTTGTTTTGGCCTTCACATGAAAAAGAGTAAATTGCATTTTTGGTCCCTGTGGTATGGCCAAATTGCAGGTTTGAGACTCTAACTTTCGAAATTGCAGTGATGGTCTCTATTTTCAAGTTTGGGTTGCAGGTTTGGTCATTTTAGGTTGCATTTTTGGTACCTGTGGTTTGGCCAAATTGCAGGGTTGGTCCCGGCCCGGGGACCAAATTTGCAACGGAGAAATTATGAAAATAATGACTCATTGCAATTTCAAAAGTTAAGATCTCAAACCCTGCACTAATGACCATAACCCCAAGGACCTAAATACTGCAATAACTATCCATGAAAAACTTTCAAACTCCGCCACTGTGCTCATCTATTTGAAAGATAGAACCTTTTTTAGACTAAAAGAAGACCGAATTAGGTAACGATTATAAGATTTGTTGTCGGATGTTTAAAGACAATTTAATTGGAAGCTTATTAGCAATGTATATAGTCCACGTAAAAAAAAAAAGTAAAAAAGTCCAAGTATTATCAATAGTTGGAAATCCCAAATCTCTAAAATCTTTTAATCGATACATCACAGGCATTAATCTCAGTCATTCCAAATCTCTTAAAACAAAATACATACTTTTTACAGAAAGCAACATCAACAACAACGATATCACGTATCATTGATAACAGAACCCGGTCACTTGATGCAAATAGATATTTTTTTCAACACTAACGCAACTACGCAAGTAAATATCAACACTCATACACTAATCATAAATTTCACTTTGAATTATCCATTGTTTCATTTGAAACATCATGCAAACATTCAATAAAATCGAAAGAACGCGCATCAAAATTCACTTTGAAGATGGCTTGCCATCTGTCTCCGGCTAAGACTTTGTTCACAAATTTTTTATTGAAGAAGACAATTATTTATAAACACCAACAACACATATATATTAAAGATAAGCTTGAATATATCAAAAAAAAAACATGATAAAAACACCACAAAACAACCAAAAAACATGATACAACGGATAAGCTCAATAGTCAAAAACCTATTTACACCCTCTGTACAAACCAAAAATGACCAAACTCGCACACCTGTTGTATGAGTAACCTGCACCACCCGCACCAGTGTTTCAAGAGCTTGAAAAATTGCACGCACTCGGACTTCGCACCCACTATTTCTGTTGAAGACCAATCTTCTAGATATCCTCTTGATTTATTTTAATACGGAATAGTTTATAAGCTGTTTTTAAAAGCCCTTGAAAACTTGTGCATTTATGTTCTTTCACAATAAAGAATCTGTAGCCCACATAATTCAAGCCTACAACAGTTTGCTCACCCTTGACATTGATGAATTACTGGAATGGATAAGCATACTTTTTAGCAATAAATGTGTCAACCATATCAATGTTAATCATCTAGCTAACACAAATTTCACATTAAACCAGTTCATCATATATATTGCAATTGCAGTTTCACTTAAATAAAGAACTTTGATACAGTTTCCTTACCCATTATACTAAGACCACGCCCATTCAATCAATTGGATATTCATGCAACACACCCATATCCATTACTTCAGCACAAACAAGTTCAAATATGTTTAAGAAGATGTATACTCTACTTTCATTGTCCTTTTAGAAGCATCCTTGTAACTTTTCATTTCATATTTTATCTTGAAACATGTTTTAATAGAAAGATAGAAATCAATGATAACAAAGAACGAAGCACACTTACATTTTAATGATATATCCTCACTCAAGCATTTGGTTGTGATGGCTGGATGGTATTTTGTTTGTGTGGGTGGCGGTTTCGTCAATCTGTAAAAAAACAAATTTAAAATTCATGTCAAACACAAAACCATAACACCGGCAACAGAAAAATAACTCATTCAACAATAAAAGATTTCACTTAGGCAATGAAGAAATTCTAGGAAAAACTAATGAGTTAAAAAAGAAATGAGCAAAAATATCAAAAATGGTGAATTAAAAAAAAAACAAAGAAGAAGCATACATGTAAAACTTGTTCTCGATGAAGCATATTGTCAAACAGTTGGTAGGCATTCAAAACAGAGCATAGTGGTCAGATTTTTGTCTATACACACTTAATTAATTTATTGTTAAACCCATCAACAAAAGGAAACAATCATATTTGGGAATACCTCATATGATAACGAAACTCGTCATCTCTTAAATGATTTCGAGAACCTTGAAAAAAGATAAGTTTTTGCATCAGCAAAAGAGTCAATTAAATAGATAATAAAAGATTAAATAATATAAAAAGGAATTAATAAGTAATCAAATGAAAAATCTTAAACACTTTAAACAAAAAAAAGAACAAAGAAACTCAAAACTGAGATGGTATATGGATAAGAAATCAAGATGAAGAGGATAGTTGAAATCGAGTTAGAAGTAGAAGAAGGTTTGAGTTAGTTGTAAGCAGTCATGGAATCGGTTCTTCCTTTGGAAGAAGATGCAATTTCAAATTAGTGCAGAGTCCAAGGTTTGAAGGGCGTCATACAAGTTTCCAATGTATAAAATCAGCAGTGTTCTTCTAAAAAAAATTTTATTATGCAACTAAATCTGTTAGTATCTTCCATGCCTGTTTTATTTGGATAAAAATACCCCTGCCATGTTCATTTGAACATTAATGTTTTTGCTTTAATTAGATTGTATCATTTATTAAAATAATTAAATTGAACAAATCAGATAAAGCAAACAATTGAATTATAAGGTGGTTGGGAAAGCCCCTCATGTTCATTTGAACATGAAAGGATCTTTTTCCTTTTTTTTAATGGGCTAATTGTTTTAATCTAACAAAAGAAATGTATTTCACAATTATTACGTCAGCATTTATATTTTTTAATTGCTCAAACCAATGACATCTATTAAAATGACATCTATTAAAAGATGACATACGCATAAACCTAGAATTAAATAGATGTTATTTTTATAATTTTATGTATCAGCAAAACATAAATTTTAATGTATAATAAGAGGTCCATAAATTATAATTTTATGCATCAAGTTAGCCATCATCACGCACATGAAGGTCACCAGGCATCACCCTATTTAGAGCTATAACTATTTTTTTTGTGACGGCTAGAACTTGTATTAAACTAAACTTCATGATGATCCCTCAACTTACATCGTTAATTTTCAAATGCGATCAATGTGCATGAACTTGTTTAACAATAGTTCTTACTAGCAAATACAAGTGTTATGCCACATGACGATTTCAACGATGTTGTTCATCATTATATCAATCTGAAGTTCGAGATTTTGCACAATAAAGCAGGGAAATGAAAATTAAAAACTTATCAAATTTAAATATTTTTTGAATCCAACTTCTGGGTACATAAAGATAATAAGTTAGGTTCTTACCATGTTAAACTACGGCAACTGTGTTAATAACACTACACAATATATACTATTCCATAAAGCATCTAAGTCATTTCTTAAATAGAAGATTTTTTCTAACTTGTGCCTTAAGGGCACAAAGATAAGAAGACAGTAACCCATAAAAAAGTACAGAAAAAAACACAGGGACCCACAAATGTTGTGAGTCTGTGTGTACTTTTTTGTACATTTATGTGGGTTCATATGTATTTTTTTTACTTTTTTAACTTCTTATCTTATGCCCTTGAAGCACAAATTAGAAAAACCCTAAATAGAAAGGTTTAAAAATTCAGCCTACACATTTGTCTATTATAAAAACATTTGGTTAAATACTAATATTATTAACCGACATATTCTTTAAAATGAAATTAATTTATGTGATTAACAATATAAATGATTGTAACATAAAACATTTAAAATTCAATTAAGTAAATAATCATTATTAACTTTTGGTTACACACTTACACAACTATAAATTCCCATTGAATTATAGGTTAGTTGTTTTAGTATAAAAAGAACTATGTATGAGATAAAATTCATTCTAGAAAAGTATTGTGGTACAATTTGTTAAGGCTGTGAAAGTAGATATTTTTATTGCTTGAGATGGTAAAAGTCAACCAGACATTTTTAGCAATACAAAGAATTGACATTGTTTTTTGTCTTCACATTTTCACCAACTACGACGTGTCCATCACTATTTACCGTGTACCAAAACAAAACACCATCATTATTGCTTTCTCCCTTTTTGGTTTCGATGCATTGCGCATGCCTGCTATAATGTATAAAGATGATTGTGATGCGTAAATTGTATGCTATTGTGGGTTATTTGGTTACACGGGTTCCCGCCGTCGCAACGCGCAAATACCCGACTAGTAGATACTAAAGCGTTTTTGTTCAATAAATTAAATTTTAAAAACCCAAAAATCTTTATGCAAATATTTGTTTGGGAAGCATTATTTGCGACCACAACAATTTCATTGAAAGGTTAAATTTTGTTCGCCATCCAAATTCCAAAGTTGCAGATTTTATGCATATTCCACAAAAATTAAGTTTGGAGCCTATTAATTTTTAGACTTTACGCTCAGTTCTCTCGAGTTTCATATTTCATAAGAAAAAAAGGAAAGGAAGGGGAACGAAAAAACATATTTTGTGTTCTATGAGTTTTATTATTTTAATAATAAAGGGAAGAAAGTGAAGGAAAAAACGGAAATTTGAAGGTTTTTGTTCTAAATTCATCCTCCCATATTTGGGCGGGATTGGGAAAGGAAAGTGTTTATATTGACAAATTTACCCTCATTTCTTCCACTACATAGAGTCTTCAACCACTGTGTAATCTTCATTTTTTCAAAATAAGAAACTAATAAAAGTCCTACTGCAAAATGACGCATCGTTTTTTATTAATTTATCGGATTTAATTAGGGCTAGTGAATTCTTGGCTTATCTGGGTTTTGCACATTGGGACCAATTAATTCACGACAATGGCCAACATATTTTTATAGCCGCATTTTTACTTGTTAGTTTGATTAAAGAATATTTTAAAATAAAAAGTAATTAATAACACAAATGGCTTATTAAAAAAAAATTACAAGATTAGTAACAGATATTTGTTTAAATGGCATAAAAGTAAATTTTAAGTTTACTTTCTTCTTTATTACCTACTAATTTTAAATCGAGAACACGATGTGCATAGTAAATTTTTTCACTATCATTTCTTTTCCTTTCTTTTCACTCCTTTAATAACTCGAGAACAGAGCATTAGTGCCCAACCCAAGTGTTACGTTTCTCAAAGAAACTAGACCACCAACATGTTTGGACCACTAGTTATATTTTTTTTTGAACGGCAAATTGATATTATTAAAAAAACTAGCAAGGAGCTAGAAATTACAAGGATATGGATTTAGGACATTTCATCCAAGAAATCCAATCAATATTGTATTTACATCTATTGGAACTACCAAGTAAAAGAGTACGCAACATATCACAAAAAGGAAGTTTCCATACGCGGATGAGAAGATCCACAAAAGCACTTGTTTGCGGAATCATCGTCAAATCATCCACCACAATAACATTAAAAACCCCATCTAGCATTTCCTTTTGAGTTTTTTAGAAAACCCGAGTAGTTTGACCAGCATCCAATCTTCGTAACAAGAAAAATCTGGACATCAAATATCCCACCATCGAGCAATTTTAACGGGCCATACAGACCGGCTACATACAAGAGTAGAAAAGATGCGAGCAGAATCTCCAGCAAAACCACAATTTGGGCATATAATAGAAGGAATATCAATCCCACGAAGTGAAAGGTTAAGTCTCGTGGGGAGCTTATCCAAACAAACTTTCCACTCTAAAATATTTACCTTTATTGAAACCCACTTTCACCCATCTAGTTAAAGTCACCAACAAAAGGTAAAAGAATATCAACATAAATGGTTCTAGCCGAGTGAACCGAAAACTCACATAAGACCCAACACAACACCCCCCCCCGGCCCCCCCCACCCAAGAAGTCCATGCCCATCGATCATTGGAAGAAGATAAAGATATAGACCCAACACGTTCAACTAGATGTGAAGCTGCTCTTACTTCCACCCCTCCACGGGGGTTTCTACTAAAAGAAGCAACAAACGAAGCATCAATGTAGTTTACTGCAACCGAATACCTTTTTGAGCTCCCACGCATATAAACGAGGAAAAGAATCTCTAAGGGGACATCATAAATACCAACAATCTACTCAAAAAGAGTGTTCGCACCGTTTCCCACTTTCTTTTTCAAAAGCGCAAGAAGGTTAATACCTTTTGCGGACAAAGAATTGAGCTCTTTCAAGATACAATTCCAAGGGGATAAACTGGAAACCGAACCTGTGTGAACAAAAGGAGAACGATTGCCATATAAAACAGCAATAAGAGACATGCCAAAAGGGATCATCCTGCGAAAGAAAATCTCCAAACCCACTTAAAAAAGAAGGATCATTAACGCAAAGAAGCGGACAAACCTACCGTCCTATTTGTTAGAAGCCAAAATTTTGTTCCAACTAATCATAGAGAATTCACTTTCATTATAAACGGCACCATTAAAAAAATTTCTGCGAAGGGATTCCAAGTCACGAAGAACACCCAAAGGAGCTTTATAAAGCGACATATGATAAAGAGGCAAGGACGTAAGGACAGACTTGATTAACGTAAGACGTCCACCAATGGAAAGAGTCTTAATTTTCCATTTTGATAATCTGTTAGAAACCTTACCAAATTATCGCATCCCAAGCCTTTCTTCTCCTAGAAAGAGACATCCAACCTTGACACCAAAAGATAAAGCAACGGAGTGAACAAGTAAAACACCCAATAATGTTAGCTGCCGCAAGAACTTCCTCATTAGAGACTCCAATGCCCATGAGTTTACTCTTAAGAATATTGATTTGAAGACCCGAAGCCAAAAAGAAGCATTTGAGCATACGAACTATGGTAAGGATGTTTGCTCTATCCCATTTGCCAATGAAGACTAAAGATGGAAAAAAACTACGTAGTTTTGACGTTTGCTACAGTAACCGGCCCATTGGGCTTCCACTTTAGGCCGGCCCATTTGAAATTTTTTTCTTTTTCGTTTGCTACAGTAACCGGCCCACTGGGCTTTCACTTTGGGCCGGCCCATTTGACATTTTTTTTTCTTTAACTAGGCAACTTTAAAAAAAAAATGGGTCGGCACAAAATAGGAAACAAAATGACAAAAAGGCCCACTGGGCTTCCACTTTGGGCCGGCCCATTTGACATTTTTTTTTCTTTAACTAGGCAAGTTTAAAAAAAAAATTTGCGTCGGCACAAAATAATAAACAAAATGACAAAAATACTTATTTATTCAGATAAAAAAATATCGGCGACATGAGACCAAACACATATGGTCATATAAAAAAAGAAACTATTGCACAAAATAGTAAAAAAAACAAAAAAAAATTTAGCGCGTCACAAAATAAGAATTTTTTTTACAAAAGTGTTGATTTATTCAGATCAAAAATCACCCACGACATGACGCCAACACATAAGCCCATATAAAAAAAACTATTAAACATGAGACCGGAAAAATAAAGCCGCAACAAAAGAAACTATTGCACAAAATAGTAAAAAAATAAAAAATTTGTTCGGCACAAAATAATTTTTTTTTACAAAAGTGTTGATTTATTCAGATCAAAAAATACCCACGATATGACGCCCAACACATAAGCCCATATAGAAAAAACTATTAAAATGAGACCAGAAAAATAAAGCCACAAAAAATACAAAAATAAAAAATTAAAAAAATTTAACGCCCCGCATAACACCAACATCTATGATAAAAGAAACATCGCCCCGCAACAACGCGCGGGCAACTATGCTTGTTTAATTCAAGAGTGCAACTTGTTCTATTAATCAACAGGAGTCTTTCTAGATATTCGAGTGTCGTGGTATGTATCATTGTATCAAGCCAAGTTGTTCAAGTGAAGTGCTTAGTCAAGACATCGAATTTCAAGCGTTTCATTAACTTTATTGTTGTAGTCATCACTATGTTCTAGTTACAGCAACAAGCATAACCCCCACATGAATGAGCACATTAGCCTTTTTCTTTACTATTTAAGTAAAGATTTAGATTTTCACTAAGCGTTGTTTAGAATAAAAAAGCCTAATTGGGCACGGCTATTGTTTAGGCCCGTTTTGTTATTAGGGTTAGGTTTGTTTATTTTCTATTTAAAGTCTTTGTATTGCAACTAGTTAGTTGAAGCTGATCAATATATTGTTCATTTTCCCTCTTTGATTTCTACATGGTATCAAGGAGCTAGGTTAGGATGAAGAAAAAAAATCCCGCATGAAATGAGATCGATCTGTTAACGCCTGTTTGCCGTGTCAATTTATGTTTGTACATAGTTGTTACATCTTGTCGGCTTGTCACCGTCCGCTGAATTAATATATCACATTCACGGTAGGAAGCTATTGGAATAGTAAGTTTTTTTTTAATTGAATAATAGTAAAAAACTACATGATAGTTTTGGTAGACTAGTTAAAAGCTCGAGCATGCACGAACTTTTTCTATAATTTGAATAATTAAATTCAGTGACTTAGTAACCCACACGTGGACAAAAAAAAAAAAAAACCAACTTTGCATTGGTTGAGAACTTTCTGATAAGGTATTTTACATTCTATAAGGAAATCAACTGCTATTTTATGACTACTTTGTACATACAAATTAACAATTAATGCTATTTTATGACTACTTTGTACAACTACCATAAAAGTATGTGCGGTGAAGAAATATGATGTCTAAATGGTATTCCTGCATTTCTGGTTTCGTTTTCCTCATTACCTGCTCAAATGTGGTGAATGTTACCAAAATACGAATTGGACATATCAAAGAGCGTACATCATTAACTAAGAAGAAAGGGAACACCACTATATAATCAACCAGTTGTAATTTAATCATTACATAGCGGAACCATACACACCTCAATATGAGCTTCTGAGCTTATATCATTGGCATACTGGATCACCGCGATTTCCAGCTTTGACTTCACTACACGATGGTCAGAATATGTCTTAAGATCTGTCTCAAACTTCTCAATGCCCTGAAGAGTAAAATAAACCAACAGGTTACAGGTGTATTGTGAGCATTGAATTTAAGTCAATTTGGGATCACTTAAAACTTCAAGGGTGAAGTAACTGATAAACTGAGCTTTCACCATACTGATAAACTGAGCTTTCAACCTGTCGCACCATCGTTTGTTATCCATTAATTCATGTACAAATACTCTTCTTTTCATACTCTTTCAGCATACCTTTCAAAGTGTCGACAACTTGTTTGATGACCTTTTGCCATGATTTAGTCCAACCCACGCTAATTTGATCATTATTTATTTAACGCCTTACCAAGAAGTGCAATTGCAGTTCCAGTTTTTTCCCTCGCCTTACAGCCTACTTCCGACTAAGCCATGCATGCCCTTGTAACTTTTTTTAACTCCTTCGTATAGCACTTTGATCATGAAATGTATTCCTACACAAATAATCAACACAGCTGAATAAATGGATTCATAATATGTTTTAGTCAAATTTTTCATCAAGTGTTAGTTGTGACCTAAGTGCTCATTATAGACTCGTATAAGCACCCAAATTACAAAAAGAAGTCGAACTATTACAGTCTTACTTACCGATCCTAACTGTGGTGAGTAACAGAACTGCATTCCTTTGCTTGCTTATCGACTAATCACCATTAAATTTCTTCCTAAAAAAATGTACTTTCAAATTGAAAGTTTGTCACTACAACATCCATATCCTAAGAGTGGTCTGAAACCTAATCCTTATATAGTAACCATGTGGCAAATCTTGCTGATATGGTAATTCATGAGCTCTTTTGGGACCTTTTTAAAACTTAGGGGGCACTTTTTGCCCATCAATTATTATTAATGGGCGCATCTAAAATATTAAATGGCGCTAATGGGCGCATGCAAAATATTAAATGGCGCTTTATGGGCACATGTAAAACAATAAATAGGCTACTGGTCGGATCTTATTTATTTAATACGATTTGGTCCGTTTTTTACGATTTCGTCAGTTTTTTTACGATTTGGTTAGTTTTTTTACGATTTGGTTGTTTTTTTTAACGTTTTTACCCCCCTACTTTTTTTTACGAGTTTGTTTTTTTTTACCGATTTCGTCCGTATTTTTACGATTTCGCCAGTTTTTTTTACGATTTCATCAGTTTTTTTTTTACGTTTTCAGCTACGATTTATTTACGATTTCGCATGTTTTTTTTCGCTTTTTTTAAACGATTTCACCCTTTTAACAATTCCTTCCTTCCTTTCCTTCCTCCGTTTTGTACGATTTCGTTGTTAGTTTTTTTTAAGTTTTCTCAGTTATTTTTACGATACACTTTTTTTTAACGACTTGAGTTAAATTTTTTTTTTAACGTTTTCGCACGTTTTTTTACGATTTCACATCCGTTTTATTTAAACGATTTCGCTCGTTTTTTTTTTAAGATTCATCCGTTTTTTTACGTTCGCAATTTTTTTACCGATTTATCTTGTAAACATGTCGTATTTTCAGGTTCATTTTAAGACGTCATTTATTTCGTCTTATTTCACTATTTATTTTTTTTAGTCTCGAGTGCGCTTTACTAGTTAAATTCTTAACACATAGATAACTCGCGTAAGCTAAAAATTACATTTAACATGAAAACGACCGCCAGACAAATTAAAGTTTTTCGTCAGACGCTCAATAAAAAATATTTACGAAAGTAATAATTAACTTTTCATATATTATTTTTAATCGTTACGTAAAAGGTGTTTACGTTTCGTGATAAAATAAATTTAGGCATTCCCAGAAACACCGAAAATTTTTTTTTTTTTAACATACGCTTCCAACCAAATACTCATTTTTATTTCCAATAATCAAAGTTTATAAATTTCACAATGTTAGCATTATTGGTCAAATTTACATTAAAAGTGAACAACTAAAGCTTACAACTTGCAAGTATACACCTTATTATAATACTACATGTTACACACTAGAAATCAAACACTATATTCTTCACTATATTAAAAAAAATTAGTCTAGTAAACTTCCCTCACTCTTCATCATTCGGCACACAAAGACCAAAAAGGAGACAACAAGAGTTCACAAACTAGCCAACTAGGTCTTGTACCAACACTAGACTAATTAAAGTCTTGACCAAGACCAAAGACAAAGACCATGGCTCCCCTTATTTCACTCTACACTCTAAGTGGTTCCATGTCCCAACACTTATGATATAGTCTTTTGGTCCTTGTTTAATGAACTCTGACTAGCCCATGTAGTATTTAATACTAGCATACAAGAAGAGATAAGCACACATGAATTTCCTTAGCAAAATTTCACCAATATCTCTCTCTTTTGTCTCCCTACCCACGGCTTGAACACAAGGACCATACACAAATCATACAAATTTTTCTACCATTTATTCAAGTATTCTCACATCATTTCTAAGATATACCATGGAGGTTTAAAGGCTTGGTTAAGCTTTTACAAGGGTTAAACAAGGATTAAAGCAAGTTAAGGTTTTCTTGGAAAACTATGGTTTTTACTCTTTATTTTCAAGCTAATGTTTAAATCACAAGGGTGTGATTTGTTTGTCATTCCTCACTCATTCTCCTAAGGTCATCTAAAACCTAATCATTTTTATTACTTATGATTTCATGTGTATATATAATGTTTATATGGCTCATCACCATTTAGGATATTTTTAAACATGTAATGGATTTTTTTGATCATGATTTTATATACTTGTACACATGTAATATGGGTGGTAATATCATGTTATAATAGTGGTATAAGAATTAAACAATTTGGTATTAAGTATAATAAGTATATTTAGAAACTAATAATTAAAAGGTTCTTTAATAAGTTTAAGAACATTTAAATGAGGACTTGTTGACTCGTTATCTGTGACATTCTTGGACAAATATAGACTAAAGGATTTTATAATATATGATACATATATATAAAGACTTATAGATATTTGTGTATTATTATCTATGTTACAACCTATTAAAACAAGTTATAATATAAATAAAATGTATAAAAACTAACAAAAAAGGGCTGATTTAAATTCGAACTATAAAGTATACATTTTATATTTTATAAAAATACTACGTCTCATGACGATTCTAAAAAGGTAAGAAACTCGAAAAACCGATTTATAACGAAGGAGATACGACGTTTCAAAGTTATCGAACATTATATATATAAGCTGAAAAACTGTGCACGCTTCAGCAGCTGCTGAAGCTCATTTTCGAGGGCCTTCGGGTCCGATTGAGTCGAAATGTAAAACTACAAATTTTCGGTTAAACACATTTTTTACATAAAACCAATGGCTAGGCCGATTTTCATACTTTTCGGATGTATATTTTTGTAAACCAAGACACTATTTCCTGAGATGAATAGGTTGGTTTGATTTTTTTTTTTAAATTTTTGCGAAACATTTTGGATCACTTAATAATATTTATACTTGTTTTAAACTATAAATTGTTATATTCCAAAGGTGATAAACTAGTTACCGATTATACGAGAGTTCAAATACCTGATTCTTTTTATCAAAATGCGATTTAAACATTATTTCACAAACACAGTAGATGGTGAATGTAGCTATATAGAATTTATATCTGTAATTAAACTGTACTTAAACGACCGATCTTAGGGATATTGCTTTCGGATAATTTCCGTGACGCGTTTTCATTCATTCACTCGACTTATTCTTCACTTCACTTCTAAGGTGAGTTCATAGTCTCGCATTTCAATCTTTTCAATGTTTTATAAACCCGCGAGGGGAATACATGCTCGTTTACAAACTTGTATATTTTACTACAGTACAATTACCTTTCAATACTTTGTGAGTTCATAGCCCCACCTTTTCTCTTTTAATGGTTTTCATAAACTGTTTTCGGGGTGAGAATACGTGCTTGTTTTACTACATAAACTTACTGATTTTTATACGTAAGCGTTGCTGGCTAATTTACTAAAGCTTGATTTGTTTACTACATGATTTGAGATCACTGAATACCTATCTTTGAAAACCGAGAAATTATGGACATGATTGTTTACTATTGACACAAGTGTTTTCAAATTTGTAAATGCTATCCAATTGACTGCCTAAATCTATTGCCAAAGAGCACTAACTCCGGGTGCAAATCATCTTATATTACGAATCCTCTGGTGCAAAATCCCTATAATTACGAATGCTGTTGCAAATCCCTAAATTACGGAATACAGGTGGCAAATCCCTTTATAAATTACGAATACTTGTTGCAAACCCTTATCATTACGAACTTGGGTGCAATGTCCCATTATAATTAACGAATACGGCTTCGATGACATGAGCTTATCGCAATAATACCTGTTTGGACTTCGTAATCAACTACTTATACACCATAACTTAAATCTTTGTGGTCCACTAAACCTAACGGTTTTGAATACAATTAACATTTCTTGATTTACTGAATCACTACTTGGATTTCGGAAATAATACTTTTAAATGCTGCAACGCTACTTTTCTTTTGAAATATTTCTTAAATTATTTCAACTCTGCTTTTACTTAAACCTATGAATTCACCAACATTATTGTTGACGTTTTAGCATGTATTTTCTCAGGTTATTATTTGCTAGCGGAGCATTGGGAGCATTTGAGTCGCGCGGATATGTTTTTGAAGGCTTAATAACTTGTATACCATTCGACAAACGTGTTAAACAAAATGTTTTCTATTGCATTATAATTGGGACCCTTTGTAAACTCTGATTTTAATATAACGAATGTGAAATTTATTTAAATGTCTCTTTTGAGGTCGTTTTCTGTGACTTGTACTTTGTGCCTTGAAGTCGCACCCCAATGTTACTATTCCGCTGCCGTCCGATTCTGGGGGTGTGACAATTTCGCCAGTTTTTTTACGTTTTCTCTCGTTTTTTATGATTTCGCATGTTTTTTTTACCATTTCGCATGTTTTTTTTACGAGTTCGTCCGTTTTTTATTATTTTGCCAGTTGTTTTTACGTTTTCGTCATTTTTATTACTATTCCGCTTGTTTTTTACGATTCGTCTGTTTTACGATTACGCCGACCGTTATTTCCTATTTCGTCCGTCTTTTTGCATTTCGTCAGTTTCTTAACGAATTCGCCATTTTTTTAAAAACGTTTTAGCACGTTTTTGGGTTACGATTTCGTCTGTTTTTTTTTAACGATTATCGTTAGTTCTTTTTTTTACATTTTCATCCGTTTTGTCCAATTTTGTACGCTAAATCGTTTGTTTCTTTTTAGGGTTTTTGTACTTTTTTTCAGCCGTTTTCTTTCTTACGTTAAAGAAATGAAACAAAGATCCCTTCAAAAACGCACTGAAATCGACGAAAGCGACGAAAACGTAAAAAACCAAGAAACGTTAAAAAAACATCCGAAAAATTAAAAAAAAAACCGTAACGAAACGTAAAAAAATAGCCCAAAACGTACAAAAGCGGACATCGTAAGGAAAAATGGCGAAAACGAAAAGAAACGGACGAAAACGTATGACAAAGGCGAAAACATAAAAAACGACTACAAAGAAAAAAAAAAAATATAAAAACAAAAAAACGGAAAATGTAAAAAGCGAACGAAAACGTAAAAAAGGTAATGAAAAAACTAAATAACTAACAAATCGTAAAAAACAGACTAAATCGTAAAAAACGTGACGAAATCGGTTTTAAAAACTGACGAAAACAAGTAAAAAAACAACTAAAACGTAAAAAAAACTGACGAAAACGTAAAAAACGGACGAAATCGTAAAAAACTGACGAAATCGTAAAAAAAGTGACGAAAACGTAAAAAAAGGGGCAAACACGGAAAAAACGGACGAAAATGTAAAAAAACGGACGAAATCGTTAAAAGCGGACGAAAATGTAAAAAACAGACGAAAACGTAAAAACAGACAGTAATCGTAAAAAAGCTGACATTGGACCGTTATGCCGCCTCTAGATAGGCATGTGCTGGCTAATCGCAATTCAACAACAACCAAATTACAACAGGAACCCCTAGTAATAAAATATACTACAATATTTCCTATGCTTGACATCAATTGTTCAAAGCCAAGCAAATTCAATTTCATACAATACAACACATTGAAAAATACATTAAGGCCACACTAAATAAGGTACCAGTAACACTTCAAGTTATGTTACACAAACAATGTGAACTATAAACAACTAAAATGAAATTAATGTTGAACACGAATTGACCGTCTTGATACCACGTTAAACTTGTATTATTGCGTAATATTACATATAACAAACTAATAGCCAATACCCAAAACATATAACTAATGGGCCTACACAATAATATTACTAACAGCTAACAAAATTTGTATGTTTCTGTAGTATGTATGCAATAATATAGGTTTAACTTTATCATAAATGATCAATATGACAACCTTGAAAAACTTTAGAAGCACCTACTAAGTTGACTTGTAATAAACAAGGGTTCATCAAAACTCTGAAAAATAGTTCATAATGCTTGGATTGGACTGTTGCTGTTTTAAACCTAAAGAACTTGTATTAGACATGTACGTAGCAGGTTGCTAATCATAACAACCAAATTGCACAAGAACCCCATGTAATACAACTTAAAAATATATCTTCAGTAACGCTTGGACAATCAATTGCTCAAAAGCAAGCAAATTCAAGTTTAATCATACAAACATAATTCAAAATAAAATTAAGCCACACTAAATACATACCAGTAACACTTTGAAGTTTGTTAACACGGAACATGTGTATTATAAACAACTGAAAATTAAAAGAACATGAACACAAATACTCTGTGAAAGATCGCCGTACTTCGATACTAACATGATATTTTATAATTTTTATAAGATAATGAAGCTGGAGAGAGTACCTTAAGGGATTGATCGGCTGAAGTGAAGACGCCATTCATCAATATATGCCATCTTATCAATCAACCATTGTTTGTAGCTCACTGTCGCTAGTCGTTCCATTATCTTTGGTAGTCCTTACCAAGAACTTGGGCCGCAGCCCTTGATCACTCGCCTCACGTTTTCTCTAATCACACATTCAATGACATTTCAATTGTTATGGACTCGTTGGTAAGTTGGTTGAAGCAAACAGATAATATGTCTGCAATCATGCCATTTAAAAGGGCAAACAACTGCTTTTTGCTAAGCGGTTCTGTGCTGCTTTGGTCTCTATGCAATATTGTTCGTGCAATTCGGTACATTGAATTCGCAGCAATCAACTCCTTAGGAATATTGTTCTCCATCATTATCCCGTTGGAATGTGTGTTGATTTGTATGACAATTTCTTCAGCTTTGTCAGCAAACCAGTTAAGTATCTCTGTTGCGGTCATTCCTTTCAAAAGCATTTTCTGATATACTAATCTTAACCACTTCAGTTGTTTTCGACCTCATGCCATAAGGTAATAGTGGCTTTTCGAGTATTCACATACTCACTTGAAATATTGAGGCTTTCCTCCACGAGATGGGTGTATGATAGACCTTCAGCAACACTTTTCACCAAGTGCTTAACTCTGTCCTTTGGTATACGTGGGAGAGCAACAGCGATGCATGCTAAGGTCACTATTGGTAAACTCCCAACTGTTAACTAGCTCGACAGAATACCGAAGTTGAATTTGATCCGTGTCAAATTTCTCTACTCCATCGAAACCAGTAGATTTCTCAAGAAGCTCTAAAAGACCGCTGTTTTGTTCCTTTTCAGCCTTTATGATGAAGGAATTTGTGGAGTTTGAAATGCCCTTAAGTGTTCTCTCAGCAAGCTCCATCTCATCGTTAACTTGTAAAACATACTTGCTAAGGTCTTCGTTTATTTCGCCAGTTGAGTCGATGGGTGGAGTAAACAATTTTACCTTCAGTGACTTCAAACAGTATAAGCTATAGACAACAAGTTTTAGAACAACTATCGGGATGAGCCTTATCACTTTGCACAATACGACTAATACCATTTGAATTCCAATGCAAAGGCTTAAAGCGACATTTTTCAAATTATAGAGGAACGGTCCCTCGATCTCAGAGCTGCTGATAGAAAAAGGTATCATGATTTTGGTTCCACTCATATAACTTTTGGGTCCATACTTCTCTACATTAAATGCCATGAAAAGAATCTATCCCATTAGTGACCGTTTTAAAAAAGTTCAAAACTGAAAACATCTAAACACTGAGCAATGGTACCCACAAAGATCCCTATGGACCTGTGTAACGAGAAGAAAAGTATTGACCCGCTTGTACCACTGACTCATATTCTTTCCCAATTTTAAAATATTATAGAAAGTTACACATGAAATGATTTGCATGACTAAAACAACTACACAAATTACTCCAGAAGCGGTGGATAATGGACTACTAGCCATTACAAATTGAGGGCTACCCGTTTCTGCCATCACCCAAAACCTTCTAACATGTTGTCTTAGTTTCTCAACCAAAGACATTTGGGTTTGTTGTTGATCAGTTGAAGATGTTCTGTTTGTGGCTTGATACTTGAATTCTAAAATTTCTTTTGAGGTTGGAATTGTTAGAGATGAAGAAACCGTTATTATTAGTAACAGGAGCATCATAGCCAGATAGATGTACGCGACATAGTCGTAAATAATGCCAGTATTTATCTGAATGATAATATTCACAATCACGGTAATAACAAGAATGGACAAACCTATGACATTCGCAAGAAGAGTCTTGTTGTCCATAGAAGCCAAAGAAGGCATAAGTTAACCATAACTGTGCACATGAAAGACCAAATTCCAATCAATCTTGCTACTGTGGGTCCATGTAACGTGGCATCTCACTAGTCACGAATCCAACAGGCAGTTTTCATGGCAACAGTTATGACTGTAATAGATGCAGCATTGAGAGTGAAATATTTACAGGGAAACCAGAATTTTTTATTTCGAAGACCATGCAACAAATCTGCAGCCATAGCAAGGGTGCAAACTAATGATGCTATTGCAATGTAGATCCCAATCCACACCATAGGCTGACCTTCTACATTAGCTCTATATGTCTTTTCCGTCTTCAGTCACAATATTGATTTAAAAAATACAACATCTTCTACAGGATTAGGGTGATGATTTTGGAGTGAAAAGGGATTTGTTGGCATAAGCCGATCTTTGATCATAAGAGAGGCTGTAAAGTAATTCATTCGCAATCTTGATACATATATTTTCGTATGAAGCCATTTGGTTTATATTAGCCAAGTAATGTGTAAGCTAATTGCTTATAAGCATCCAATTTATAACAATTCTCAATTTGTTTGTACCACGAAATTTCAATGTGGTTGGAGACAAACTTCCATCTGCAATTGAATGGCGATGGACTTAATAGATGATACATGGGGGAGACTTTGACTTTGAAATGAAAGTAGAAATTTAATATAAATAAATTAAAGGATTAAAAACAAATACCAAAAAAGAAATGAAAGATAGTCATAAATTTGCGAAAACCTATTCGTATTTATCTAATTTTGACTAAAATATACTCGTACTAGCTACTTTATCACATAATTAACTCCCTGAAAAGTCGATGTTAACTAAGCTATTATACCTATATGTGCTTCGTGAGGCCGGAATGATGACTCCTCAATTTTTCATCGAGACTTTTAAAGTTGAACTCAACATCGAGTATATTAATTTATATATATATCTAATATTATGGAGTTTGAAACTCTGCCAGTTTTTGGCAGCCACCTCTACGTACTCCGTCCCACTTGCTCCCATTTTGGCCGGCCTATAAATGGCAATTTCTTTTTTTTTTTTTTTAGGAATTGTAAAAAAAAACCGCTCGGTATAAACTAGAAAAAAAACTATAAAAATAATTGACATATTCCAAATAAAAAAAAACTCGCTAAGACCTGAGGCCCACACATAAGCCCATATAAAAAACAAACTATTAAACGATGAGACCGAAAAAAATAAAACCTGCACAAATAAAAAATAAAAAAGATAAAAATAAAATTTTATTTTTAAAAAACAGCAAACATTAACCCGCACGTATAAACAAGAGACCGAAAAAAAAACAAGCCCGCACAAAATACAATAAAATAAACTGCCCCGCATAACGCGCAGATTCTCAATTTGAAAGCCCATGTTCCCAAATATAAAAAAAAATCAAACTATAAAACACTAGGCCGAAAAAAATAAAACCGCACAAAAAAAAAAAAATAAAAATAATAATGCCTATCGCGTAGATAAAACGAGTATTATTGTTCCACACTGCTACCAGTGCTCGCCCATGGGCCAACCCATTAAGTTTTTTTTTTTTTTTTTTTTTAGGCCAATGTAAAAAAAAAACGCTCGGCACAAAATAGAAAAAAAAATTACAAAAATATTGACTTATTAAGATAAAAAAATAACCGCGACATGAGGCCCAACACATAAGCCCATATATAAAAAAACAAACTATTAAATATGAGACCGAAAAAATAAACCCGCACAGAATACAATAAAAAAACGCCATGTTCCCATAAAATTATATTAAAAAAAAACCCGTATAGCCAAAAAAAGAAACCTTTAAACATGAGCCCCACACATAAGCCCATATAAGAAAAAAAACAAACTATTAAACATGAGGCCGAAAAAATAAAACCACACAAAATAAAAAAAATAATGTCTCGCGTAGAATAAAACGACGTAGTTTTATTCCACACGCTACAGTGCTTGGCCCATTGGGCTCTCACTTTGGGCCAGCCCATATGACTTTTTTTTTGGTTTTTCTTTTTCTTTAACTAGGCAACTTGAAAAAAAATTGCTCGGCACAAAATAGGAAACAAAATTACAAAAGTACTTATTTATTCATATCAAAAAATATCCACGACATGAGACTAAACACATGAGACCAAACACATAAGCCCATATAAAAAAAAGAAACTATAGCACAAAATAAAAAATAAAATAAAAAATTGCTCAGCACAAAATAAGAAAAAAAATTACAAAATTATTGATTTATTCAGATCAAAAAATACCCACGACATGACGCCCAACACATAAGCCCATATAAAAAAACTGTTAAACATAAGACAGGAAAAAAAAGTCGCACAAAATACAAAAAAGAAAAAAAAATTAACGCCTCGCATCAACGCACGGGCAGTCATGCATAACACATATTTACCCAAATCTCATAAAAATCTATGATAAAATAAACATCGCCCCGCAGCAACGTGCGGGCAACTACGCTTGTTATTACTATATATACTAAAATCGCATCAAATAAATTTGTTTTTTAAAAACGTTTTTAAAACAAAACCTCAATTTTATAATATTTACGACTTTTTATATAACAAACTTTATATATCAAATATCTAACAAATACGTAGCGATTTTCTAAATAAAAATATACCGACAAAAAGGCCTCTAGAATACTAACAAAACGAGCTAAATATTGATATGCTTTAGACGTGCGCACAATTTTATAGATAATGTTAAAGTTTAATAAAAAAAACTTTCAAAACACACCCTTAACCTACAAAATAATTTAAAAAAATACCCTAAAACTTTTTTTTTAAAACTAAATGAAAAATAATTATATTTACAATCTTATTAAGTTGCCGTTTAAACGTTTACTAGAGATTTCAGCACGAATTAAGTACATCATCATTTACCAAAACTCGATGATTAAACTATTTATTTTTTAGACAAGCAAAAAAATAGTCCTGCCGCAACGCGCAGACACCTATCGTTCTCGTTAACAAACAAAACAAAAGTGTTTAATATATTAAAGTACACAGTTTCATAAGTACTCTTGGAATATTGAAAAAAATTAGTCTTAATTTTTTGTAATATAATACAGAAATGAGTTAAGTTAGTAAATATAAAATTTTAAGTGATAAATGCAAATTTCCTTATATATTATTTTGAGTGATCCTTACACTATGTTTATTAGCTTAGCCAAAGACTAGACCCTCTCTATATTTTCCTATATATTTTAGCTTAGCCAAAACCCTCTGTATCGACTTTGATACAGACTTAAATTACATGGGACGGCCCACCAAACTTTTTTCAACAAAATTGACACTGAAATCCAAAAGGTCGTGGATCTAAATACATTAAAATGGTAGATGAAGTGTATAGTGAGTGAAGTTAAAAAAAATGAGGGAATTTTTCAATAGAAAACATGTTGGATACGGTCGGTCCGAAATATTGATTCTAATTGATTTGACAGATACAACCTCCTCTATCTCCGAAATATTGATGCTTGATGAAGAAATAAGCAAAAGCAAACTAAGTCGTGGCTTTTTAGCTTAAAAATAAGCAGAAATAAGCTAACATAAGCCCACGAACACCCTTAATAAGCAAAACACATACATGAAACACCCCCAGTTAGCTCTGATGTCAATTGTTATCTTATAAAATTCACTAATCAAGAACAATCTAGAGGTCAGAGAGGATAAAATAAAAAGAAAGCCATATTATTGATAAAAATATAAAGAGGGAAAGATGTGTGTGTTTCTAGAGAGAGAAGTGAAAACACACACACTTATGAGATATTCTACTCTTAGCCATGTACGACTAAGTTTACACAAATGAAGTGTGGTGCGAATTAGACCAACTACAGAAAATGCGATGTTTGGTTCTAATTACGATGGTGTATTATGATCGATGGGAGTGGAAAAGACGCGTTGCAAGATAATGTATGAAATTTTATAACTCGTGTCTAAAACACTACACTCCGGACTCATTTCAGACGGTTTGTTAATGCGGTTAGCCAACCAGATAATTTAGTCACATGGTACTATTGAGTGCGGTATGGTCAAGTTTTCTATATTTGATAATGGATGCGGTCGACTTGATTTTACAGAATTTGTCATTCAACATGCGCTTCCCTTCAAACCACTTCGACTACATTCAGCTTACGGAGGATCATCATTGGAGGACTACAACCGCTTGTATCAACATGGTAAGTCGTTACTACTTTAGAAGGGATGCTTTTTTATATTTGGGAAAGGCCCTAATAAGAAATTATTGATGATTTGTCGTGATTATAAATATGGTTTGTTTCTATAACTTACAGGATACTTGGGGACCGCACCACATGGTACGACAAATTCTTATTTAGCCGTTACGTCATTGGTTTAATCCCGAATCTTTGGTTTATTAATGAATATGGACAATTACTTTTAAACTATTTGGTTATCTCATAGGGATCTTATTTTAAGAAAAAATTTAATTGACATTTAATTGAATATAATTTAGTAAATAAAGTTTTTACGTTTTCACTAGATAATGCATCCAATAATACTAGCGCTATGGAATTGTTAAAATTTACTGTTTAAAACCCGTTTTAAGATGGTCTTTTTTTTCATGCCCGTTCTGTTGTTGCTCATGTTCTAAATTTATCCGTGAGAAGCTGCATTAAAACTTATGTGGATAGTTTAAGGATGTAATTTAGGGGTTTATTAGTAACTATTATAGTTCGAGTATCACGAACGACAAATGAACTATAGACGTTTTACGTATAACAATGTGGTGATGGAACCCCTAGGACCTTGCTATGATAATAATACTAGGTAGTGAGAATAATTTTACATTGCTTGATGTTTGAAAATATATTACTGGGGGGGACACGTGAGACTCTTAAACGATTTTAATGAGACACTTGGTAATAGAAAATTAGTCCGTTTCGATAAGCGGACCAAGATTGAGATCTACTAAATGATTTACTATTTTTTTTTATAAGTTTTTTATAAGTGGCAACTAACTTATTATCGGGTGTTTATTACCAAAAACTAAGCTCATTAGTTTTAAATCATTTATGCTTTGACGGAAATATTAGACGAATTAAAAACCTACTAGTAAATGTTTTAGAGAAGGGTTAATGTTATAAAAAAAGTATATTTGTAAATATTTTGTATTTTACCTTTGGTTTTTACTTGTTCCGCCGTACTTATAATCCATGTTAAATGTTGGAGGCGTAGAACTTTTAATAACAGATATAATGAACATTTTGACTTTTCCTTTGGGTTTTACGCGCTAACAACCCCGACCCAACTATATAAACTCCCATAAATTTTTATATTTAACGATAACTTTAAAAAATTTATTTGTACTTTTATGCATACAAAATTTGGTCAACAAAAAACCTAATTGTTGATCAACATCGCGGGCCGGATCGTCCTTAATGGCAAAGTGACATTAATATAAACCTTTATCATAGTTTATTGAAGACGCTACAAAAAGCGTCAAGAACATCGGGCCCAACAAGCGGAGTTGAGACATTATATGGACTACAAACTTTTTTAAAACTTTAGGCCCGAAGAGTTTACAAGACTTTGACTTTTTGCTTGGCGGAAAGAAAGGGAAAAATCAATTTCCAATTTTCTCGCTATGGCTGGCTTATTAACGGTCCAAGCTTCAGAACGGTAGCTTCCGAATTCGGCTTTGTCATTAGCGGTAGAATTTTATATCGGATGAAGGTTAGGACTAACCCCGAATCGTGGAAGTATGTGTAGTATTGATAGATTATTTGGAAGGAGTGATAGGGTTACAACATTGAAACCATCGTTGGAAGGTTTCGATATTCTGAAGATGTTGGAAGATATCTTTATAGCAATGAAAAGAAGTTGATTTAGGGGATATCACCTCTGCATTACAGACGTAGATGCAAGGTGAGTTGATAAGACATAGATTGTTGATACCACCGGAGATACGCAGAAGGCGCTCGCTTTTTGGAATATTTATTGTATTGAGTATCACTACGGAGCGTTCGCTCGCTGTGCGCGCATCGCCACACGATCTGCATCGATCATACTTGAGTCCAACGATAAGTTTTCGGGTGATGGCCTGCCGTAAGGCTCGAAATGTCTTAGTATGTTATATTTTTAGTTGTATAATTGTATTGTTTAAATAAAAGTTATGGTTGTAATTTTTTAGATGTTTTCCGGTGCAAATAACAAAGTATGTTTGTATTTGTTTAGTTATATTTCCGGTGTATTGTTAATTAAATGTTTGATAATTAATCAAGTTTATTAAATAATTGTTCGAAGTTTTAAATTCGAAAAAACCGATCGGTAATAAAACCGAATATCCCGAACATTTATAACGAAAAAAAAACGAACACGGTAAAAAAACCGATTACGAAAATTTATAACAAAAATAAATCCGATTTCCGAACATTTTTAACAGAAAAAAACCGATTTCGAAAAAACCAAAAAAACCGAAACCGGTTATTAGAAAAACCGGTTTTTTTAAAACCGGTTTTCTAATAACCGAAAACCGGTTTTAACCGATTTTTTTGCACCACTAACTTTGATACAGACTTAATTAACATGGGACGGCCTCCAACCTACTATTTTTCAACAAATTTGAACTGAATCCAAAAGGTCGTGGAATCTATATACATTAAATGGTAGATGAAGTGTATAGGAGTGAATTAAAAAATGAGGGAATTTTTCAATAGAAAACATGTTGGATACGGTCGGTCCGAAATATTGATTCTAATTGATTTGGCAGATACAACCTCCTCCCGAAATTAGAGGTGCAAAAAAAACCGGTTTTTCAAACCGGCACCGGTTTGAAACCGGAAAACCGAATTTGTCAACACCGGTTTTGACCAAATCGGTTTCGGTTTGTGGTCAAACCGGCGGTTTGGAACCGGTTTAGGTTTTTCAAGCTTCCACCGGTTTGTATACCGGGTTTTCGAACCGGTTTGGAAAACCGGTTTCCAAAAACCGGTTTCAACCCGACCCTTTTTTTTCGAATTTTACTTTTCTATTGTGAGAGGTCCCGTGAAGGAGCGTTTTCGATAGAGATGCGGTCAACGAGCTGAACTTCGGCAAGAAATATATTTTTCGGCAACAAATTCATTTTGCGGCAACAAAATTTATATTGCGGCAAAACAAATTTCTGTGTCGGATTTAGTTGAAATTCGCATGGTCACTCGGAAACGACCAACGGGCACAGTGTCTACCACGTTGTTTTTGTTTCACTTTTTGGCCTTTCTGGGGTCGTTTGGGACTTAAAAGAGCGTTTTTCTGTTTTTATAAGTTAAGTTTTTGGGTAAAAGGGATGTATAAAATACATTTCTTCCCCCATGTCGTCATACTCTTTTTGACGAATTCTTGTACCTTGCTATCTCTATCTTGTACTCATGGGCTTATCTTATCTTTAACGGATTTTTTTTTGGTTCGTGTCCATCCCACCCAATGTTATCTCCACATGCTATATCTTCGCTCGCTCGCATCGCTTTTTGTCTTGTCCAACCAATACCCACACCGGCCTTTTCTCCAATGTTTGGTATCTATACAGATTTTCTTTTTGGATTTGTTCCACCCCACCAATATTATCTTCACAGTTTGTGCTATTTTATTTCATTTTAAATAGATAGGTTGGTGTTTTCAATGTTAAATACAACTAAAACTCACAATTAAGCAAAAAAAAACTATCCAAAGCAAATCAAATCCCTTCAATAGCAAGTGAATCCGCATCTTCTCAACTGCCACGGTTTTTGGTTCAACAAGTTCATCCGATAATTCGTGATGAAATCATAGCAATCCAATGCAACCCCAATATTTGGGAAAGACTTCAACCTTTGCATAATGACGAAAACTCCAAAATAGACTAATGCAAAGCATTGCTTTCATTTCTTATCGGGTCATTAGGTTACCAACAAGCGTTGGAAGAATTCATATAAGTCATCGCATTGGGAAGCAAAGAAGGCACAACAGTACAGAATCTGAAAGCGAGGCAAAGTTATGGCTCGAGATGGGCGTGTTTTCCAGTACGGATGCACGGCCTGTCTCCGCTCTCCGCGTCCTCACCTCCTCCGCGCACGCACCCCGGTGTTTGGTGATTTCATGCCGAGCGTTTAGCGTTCAACCACTTTGACCACGAGCAAACAACGAGCGTGTTCCAGAACTACTATGCAAACCAAGATACACTCTGTAAGTCGCTTACTCTCAACGTGATGCAATGAACTATGATTGTGGCTAAAAGGAAATAATTGCTTAGTTTCTGTGGTAACTAAATGCTTGTGTAACTAACAACGGATGTATGGTCCCGCTCTCATGGGGTGGCCGGTTCTTACATGTGTGTTACCATACATTGGATTATACACGATACTGGCAAATGATGAAGCGGGTCATTCATTCGAAGAGTTTTGATCTCTACACGGGTGGGAGCCTTGTTTAAAATTTCGCATCTCTCAGTCTGTTACTCAATTTTAAACTTTGGAGATCTCTCTCGCGCTCTGGTCCCACAATTACATTAGTAAATGCTTTAAGCTACACTCCCCCTCAATCCGCATGGTATTAAACTAAAATGTACTTCTCTCTCAGCCCCCCCCCTCAGTCTCACACCAATTAGTGGGCGCGGTTTTATCCAAGTCGTTTGTGTTGCTCACATCATCTAACTTGGTTGTGAAGATGATTTAGGGGTCCCGCGATGATGCATATAATAGAGTCTTTTAAGACAATGTTTTTTAAAAGATATTTTCAATCATGTGCTGACACGGATCATCGCTATGTTAAAAATCTGTAAGCTCGGCACCAGAGAACCTTGTTTACGACCAAATTAGGACGTTCCAACACGATGGAACTCCACTTATCATATGTTCCTAAGTGGTTTGAAACAACAAACTAATTTGGCGTATTATCATGACGTTTTGGCCAATAAGAATAGGTGTAATAATTTGATGACGAGGTGCAACAAATGAAGCCATTCCACTATCCGATGAAGAAAATGCACTAGATGCTAGCAGTGAAGGCACTATGTCTCCGGGAGGACCACGATATGATTATATGGTGAGCAACGAAGAAGCCGAAGATGAGTACTAATTTTCAATTAGCATGTTGTATTTTTAATTCGCTTGCATTATGTTGTTGATGTTGTATTTTAAATTTCATTGCATTGTGTTGTATTTCCTTTCCAATGTATTTCGTTTCTGATGTATTTGGGTTTTTCTATTAAATAAAAGTTGAAGTTTATTCAGTTTATAGTGTACAAAGCAACGAAAAAAGAAAAAAAAATTCCAAACTGGTTTGGGTGGTTAACTGGTTCCAAACTGGTTCCAAACCGGTAGGACCGGTTCGACTCAAACCGCACCACAAACCGGTTTCATACCGGCTTTGGTTTTTCCCAAACTGGTTTCGACTGGTTTGTTGACCGAAATAGGTTCTGTTTGACTGAAACTGAACCGAACTGGTTAACCGGTTTGCACACGTCTATCCGAAATATTGATGCTTGATGAAGAAATAAGCAAAAACAAACTAAGTCGTGGCTTTTTAGCTTAAAAATAAGCAGAAATAAGCTAACATAAGCCCACGAACACCCTTAATAAGCAAAACACATACATGAAACACCCCCGGTTAGCTATGATGTCAATTGTTATCTTATAAAATTCACTAATCAAGAACAATCTAGAGGTCAGAAAGGATAAATTGAAAAGAAAGCCATATTATTGATAAAAATATAAAGAGGGAAAGATGTGTGTGTTTCTAGAGAGAGAAGTGAAAACACACACACTTATGAGATACAAATGAGTACCCTTACCCTCCTAGTGAAGTCTAGGAAGGTATATATAGCCCATGACATGCTTAACTATCCTAACTTGACACATCTAGTCCTCGTGTATCTGGTTAATAGTAAACTAATTTAATTCCATATAAGTCTTTATATATTAAGGCTAACAGTTTACTTCTTCTTCTACAAAATTCTACTATGCACTTTAATGACAAAGTTAAAAGATCATAAAAGTCTCATCAAAGTTTTGAATATGCTCAAGATAGGATAATTGGTTTGGGGGAAGCTGATTCAGAAACTTCGTCAAAAAAAAGTATATGAAGAAAGCTTTTTAAGGCAAGTAGTGTGAACTGGGGAGAAGTTAATCCAGATCATGCATATTACAGTGTTTCTTCAACAAGTAAAGATAAAGAAGATCCAAGCTGGGGTACAAGATTGAAGACCAGAAGACACAGAAGACATCCTCAGCATTGGAAGCCCCTTGAAAGACTTTATTTTGTTATATTTGTACTTGTTAGGAACATTGTAAGTAATTCCGTATGTCACCACACTGGGGGAAGATTGTTAGCATTAAAATGTGAGCGACATTTACAGAATTACATTTAGATTAAATAGCCACACACACATGGACTAATAATGACATGTTTAGATAGTTTTGTGTGGTGTGGGCTATAAATACATTCTCTTTACTTTCAAGGAGGGGTAAGGTCTCATTCTATGTGTGTGTATTTTCTTTCTTTCTAAGCTAATACACACATCTTTCCTTTCTCTCTCTACTCTCAATATCTGAAATGGCTAACTACTTATTCTGGTCTCCCCGACCTCCGAATCATGTTTATCTTGTGTTTCTTATGTCTTCCAGTATTCGCGATAAATCGTACCCAAATAAAATATGTTGTTGCCTGTGCTTCCTCTTAAACTTTACGTCTGTAAGTAAAGGTAGAAATATAACCGAAACATATTATCCCTTCAAATGCAGACTTACTGATGTGCAAATTAGTATCTATCAGGTTTTAATATTTATAGTATCAAACTCAACCAATAGACTAACACTAACGAACATGTACGTGATTATTGAAACCCTAATTTTCAAAACTTTAGAAAAATGATTAAACCTTTAGCATAGAGCACCAGAAACACTGATACTATTGATGATTCTTAAGTTTGAAAAAAACCCATGATGAACAGACCCTAACAAACTAGCTTCTTAAAATACATACAATTGAGAGAGAATACAATGAGAAATAATGAAAGTAAATAAACATTAAAAAAACCCTTATATAGTTGCTATCTTGATTGGGTTTGCATTTGTGGAGCTTTTTATGAAGCTGTAAGCTTTTTGTTTCAAACATAATCTTCCTCAGAATAAGTAGTTCTGTTTGGATGCATCAACTTCAAGCTTTTATTTTAAACAAGTAGCTCATAAATGAAAAGCTGATTCGTGAAGCTTTTAAAATTGTTAGGAGTTGCTAAAACTGTAAATTACTAATATACCCTCCAACCATATTATAAGCTATTCAAATATGTCATTTTAAGTAATTTTACATCTTATGATTACAATAAACAACTAATTTACCAAACACTTTTATTGAAAAAAATATACAGCTTGTAACTCCTTACAGCTCACGGCTTATAACTCACGACATACAGCTAATTTTGACCCTTAGCCACCACTTTCAAAGTGACAAACATACAAAAACCAACAACAAACCTGTCCTTAGCATATTATTCAATGGATACATACTTAAATTACATCACCTGATTTATATTCGATAATATTGAAACTGAAATCTAAAAGGTGGATGAAGTGTATGGTGAATGAAGTTAAAATAAATGAGAGAATGATACGGGATACAATAGAAAACATGTTGGATACGGTCGGTCCAATAAATTGATTCGACAGATACAATACAACCTCCTCTATCTCTGACCCCAATTTTCCTTTCATCACAAACCGTCTAAATCACATGAAAATGAATTCATTCACATGATGACTATTTGTATTTTAGATATGTTTTTCTTCATTTTGCATTTTCTTTCTCTCGGATAATTAAAAAACTATGCGGTGGTTGTACCGAAGTTTATCCGAAAGTTTTTCTCAGTGGCTCAAGACATTGGACGCGACTTGCTGTTCATACATATTAGTAACATTAGCTTTGTTATAGTAAAGAAGTTGAGGCTCAGATGGTATCTAGTAGTGGATTCATACAACATAAAAATGAAGAAATGTTTATCTGATTATACAACGATACATAAAAACGTCCTTGTGCAGTACTTCCTCAATCTATAATACTATAATTGCTTTATATCCCCGACACCGCCGCCATTTAGATCAACATTGACTTTAAATTACCAACTTGTTAATAATATCTAAACCTTTTTCCTGAATAGTCAATTGCAACATCAACTAAATAAGTTATAATTAAGTTAATAAAAAACATATTTAACAAAAACTTCTTGTACATAGTTTGTCATGTTTTGAAATACTTAAACCATTAAACGTCAATTTATTTCAGAGTAACGAATATATAAAGTTATGTCGTCGATAAGGACATAACGTCTCGCTCTTGTTCTAATAAAATCTCATTCCGATTGAGTAGGCTTTAATAAAGTGATTTACGATGTTGTTTACATACAGTTACACAAGTAGGCTTTAATAAATTTTAACGATGTAGGTTCAACTGTAGTGATAGTAAAATAAGATAAGGTAAGCAATTACGTATGGTACATATTTGGCAAAGAATCAAAGAAAGTTCGCAAGCATAATCCTTGATGACCAAGCCTTCAGAGTACTAAAATAATATTAACGAACCTTTTTATATTCACGCGTCATCGCTTATTATGCATCAACACATATATAAAAAAAGTAACTTTTATCCAAATATATATTAGTTCAATCATAAAAAGCAACTCTTTAGTTCTATATATACACTTGTCTTCAAATTTTCTCCTATACATATACCAAAAACAACACTTTTCCTTTCATTCAATTCGCTTAGATCTCTTTCTAAAAACGTCGACCAATAAGTTAATTAATGGAGGTGTTTGTCTTCCGTTGGTGGCGATTCCGTTTACCGTAAGAACGTCTAACAATTCCGCCTTTGTCATATTCGCCCAAAAGGCGATTTACGGTCCTTATTCTACTCCCCGTCAGAGTGTTTCTGAGGCTTCTTGATAAATGGAGCGAGCCTTCTTTCTTCTGTATGTAACTCTGATAAATTTGTTTTAGGACCTGCATATACACGCGTTGGATGCACAAAACGTGCTTGATGCTGGTCAAAATTTTTTGTTTTGCCGATTTCTTAACTTCGTGATCGTCTTAGTGCTTCTGAGATGGCCGCGCTGGCCGTCAAGGCCAGGTCGCCCTTAATTCAAAAGGCATCTTCTTATTCGAAATCATATAAGGATATAGTCAGCAGAAAGGGTATAAGCTTAAGAAAGAATCAAAGATATCACCTTTTGTGGTGATGGAAACAAGTAAGATTAATGTTATAATTGACGAGGAAGCAGCTGATCGTTTAATGTTGGATCAAAAGCAACAACAACAATTGTCTTCTTCGAGCTTAGGAGTGTCGTCGAGATCAGGTTCAATTAGGAAAATGCAAAGATATTCATCAAGGAAAGCTCGGTTGGCTGTTCGGTCTTTTAGGCTTCGCTTGTCAACGATATACGAAGCCGAATCATCCTTTGATCAGTCCCATTCTCATAAATTATATTGATTTTTTGTTTGCATTTAATCTTTTTGATATCCCTATATATGTAAGTAAATACTGAATTGCTGGAGGATTAATGAATCTGAGCTTTAATTTTGTAATCTCACATGCTGTGAACGTTATATTGTTTTCATCATCATGCTATCTAGAATAGAGAATTTAAACGTTATATTGTCTTTAAACGCAAAAGATAATGCAGAACAAAAAAAAAACTGGTTTTGTTACTTGTGGCTGGAATCATATATATGGAAACTAGTAACCATGTAGTTAACTTTTTAGCTAAGCCATAATTTATGTACTCGCGCTGTTCCACTTTTATTGACTTCATTTTATTTTTGAAATCAATTTTTTTTAATTTTAATCTTTAATATTTTTGTTTGTGTTATATATAACTTAATGAAAATTATACCAATGAAAATATATTTAAAAACGATCATTCATATATTTTGCATCAAATATTATATAACACGAACAAAAATATTAAAGATCAAAGTTTCAAAAAAAAGACTTCAAAAAGTCAAATGAGGGCAATAAAAATAAGACGAGGGAGTATTAGTTTTAAGTATTTACTTCAATTAATTCTTAAACTAATAATGATTCGGTTTCTCTTTTTAATTAAGGGCTAATTCTTAAAACGGTCCAAAACCAAAAGTAAAATGCCTCTTTCACCTTTTCAACGTTCTTTTCTCAAACTATCCCAGTACAACTTGACAACTGAGCAACTTTATAAGAAATTGACATGTGTCCCGTATGTGTAAGGTATTTATACATAAATGTCAGTGATGTCAGTGGGGCAACTTGCGTTTTTTTAGAGAAGTCTAGTTAGGGCAACTAGTTTTTTAGTAATTTTACACCATGTCACTTTGTTTCTTTTTCTACATTTCTTTTTATCTCATTGCTGAAAAACAATGACCAAATAATCATTGAAAGCAACATCATAACATATCTAAGATCTGATCAAACATTCCCCTATTTTAGCTTTTGTTTTTTGTTAAGTCTATTAAATGGAAACGTACTTTCTAAAATTTACACATCTAGTAAACATACATCTTTTATTACCAATCTAGTAATTAAAACCGGCTACTTTTTGACAATTTAGTAAATATGACCGGTTGATTTTCCAAATAGATTTTCTTTTTTTTAGATTTCACCTAAAAATTCCACGTCACTAAATTTTGGAAAGTACGTTTACTAGATGTGTAAATTTTAGAAAGTGCGTTTCTAATTAATGGACTTAACCATAATAATATGTGACGTGTAACGATGACGTGTCGGTCATTTTCATATGTTAACCGGTTGTAACCCGTAACTTGTCAGCTTATTTACTATAATGTTATAAATTTGAAAGTATCGATTACTAGATTCACTACAACAATAAGTATTTTCCCTGGCGACGATTTGCCACTTTCCCCAGCAACGTGTCGTTGGGGAAAACCTTCCCCAGCGAAATGTCGTTGGGGAATCTTCACCGGGGAAGTCTCGTAAGGGATTCTTTCCCCAGCGATAATCCCCAGCGACGAGGTGGGCCCCACACATTTTTAGTCAAGGAACTAGTGCCACGGTGGCACATTTTTCCACATCGACATGTCGTCGGGGAATCTTTGGGTAAACTAAAGTGTTTAAGCCCGATAATTAAACCTTAACTTAATTTTGAACTATATAATTTTTAATAAACATTTGGAAAATACTTTCCCCAGCGACATGTCGCTGGGGAAAACGTTTTAAAAAAATTTAAAATCAAGTTTCCCCAGCGACATGTCGCTGGGGAAAACGTTTTAAAAAAATTTAAAATCAAGTTTCCCCAGCGACATGTTGCTGGGGAAAAGTCTGCATTTTTTTTTAAAATACAGCCTGCACAGCAGGCGTTTTCCAGATTTTTTCTGGATTTTTTCCAGAAAAAATCTACCAAATAACAAACCTGTATAGACTCATCACAACTTGTACCAAAACACAAATACAAAGTAAACGGATCAACGCAATACAAATACATCACAACTACCAAAACCAAAAGATAATAAAGCTAAATCGTCCAAAATCCGAATAAGTCTACAAAACGGGGATTCCTAGTCATAAACGGGTCTCCATACAGTTTATTGTTTCATTAATATTCTTCTAAGTATTAACGAGTAAATTCTGCATACTCTTTAATATTCACAAAGTTTCTACCATAGCTGTTTTGGATTTATCCAAAGTAACTTAACATTTACAAGCTAAGGAATTGATCTTAAGTTGGGATCAACAAGTAGTATCAGAGCTAAGGAATTGATCTTAAGTTGATCTTAAGAAACTTTGATCTAGAAGAAACTAATAAGAACTCTTTACTCACAAGGAAGAGATGGATCTAGAAACTGCATAAACCACTACTACTTCAAAGTTTCCCATTCTCAAACAAGTTGAATATGATATGTGGAGGCTAAGGATTGAGCAATACTTTCAAGTACAAGAATATGCTCTATGAGATGTCATAGAGAATGGAAACTCATTCAAACCAGTAGCTCAAACAACAACAAATGTTGATGGCACCTCAACTTCACTAATACCAGGTCCTGTAACTACTGAAGAAAAGGCTCAAAAGAAGAATGATATGAAGACAAGAAGTAGGTTACTGATGGCACTTCCTAATGAACTTCTAATGGACATTTAATCCAGTAACAAAGGATGCTAAGACTTTGTTTGCTGCTATACAAACAAGATTTGGTGGTAATGAAGCCACAAAGAAGACTCAGAAGACTCTTCTGAAGAAAATGTATGAGAACTTTAGTGCTCCAATCACAGAGTCTCTTGACTCTATTTTTAACAGGCTTCAGAAGATTGTAAGTCAGCTGGTAATCTTGGGTGAAAATATTTTACAAAAAGATCTTAATTTGAAATTTTTGAGAAGTTTGCCTTCTGAATGGAACACTCATGTTGTGGTCTAGAGGAATAAACCTGATCTAGACACAATGAGCTTTGATGATCTCAACAACAATTTCAAGATTGTTGAACAAGAGGTTAAAGGAACTGCAAGCTCAAGCTCAAGCTCAAGTTCTCAGAATATGGCTTTTGTGTCATCCCCTAGCAGTACTAATGAAGTTAATACTTTGTATGGAGTTAGTATTGCTAATACTCAAGTTAGCCTTTTTAGCACTCAAGTTAGCACTACTAGTACTCAAGTTAGTACTACTAACTTAAGTGATGACACTGTTTATGCATTTTTGGCCAGTCAACCAAATGGGTCTTAACTTGTATATGAGGACCTTGAACAAATCCATGAAGATGACATAGAAGAGATGGATTTGAAGTGGCAGTTAGCGTTACTGAGCATGAGGACAAGAAGGTTTTTCTAGAAAACTGGTAGAAAGATCACTATCAATGGAAGTGACAAAGCTGGATATGACAAATCTAAGGTGGAGTGTTTCAACTGCCATAAGATGGGACACTTTCCAAGGGAATGCAGAGGACCTAGGAACCAAGATAACAGGAACATGAATCAAGACAACTCTAGAAGGACTGTAAATGTGGAAGAAACTTCTTCCAAATCCATGGTGGCTATTGATGGAGTTAGTTTTGACTGGAGCTATATGGCAGATGATGAAGTCCATACAAACATGGCTCTTATGGTTTTTTCAGACTCTAAGGTACATAATGATAAAACTTGTTCAAAAACTTATCTAAAAAGCTTTGAAACTCTTAAAACTCAACTTGATGATTTAAGAATAGAGTTTAACAAATCTAAGTTCAATTTAGCTACTTATAAAAGAGGGTTAGCCTTCTTTGGTACGAAAGAGCAACTTGTCTTTTACAAAAAGAATGAGGTTATTTTTTGTGAGCAACTTGCTGTTCTTAAAAAAGATATCTCATATAAAGACTCAGAAATTAGTATGCTTAAAAGTGAGTTAGAAAAGCTTAAGCAAGAAAAAGAAAGAAATCAACTTAAAATTGAAAATTTTAAACATGCTTCTAAGAGTCTAGAAAAATTAATAGGGAGTCAGATAACTGATACTAGTAGAAAGGGTGTGGGGTTTGTAAGCTATAATGCTATTCCACCTCCCCCTACAGGGTTATTTTCACTCGCAAAGTTTGATTTCTCCAACTCTGGTCTAGAGGAGTTCCAACAGCCTGAGTTTGAAGGATATGGACCTAAGACTAGTAAGAGTGTTAGTGAAGATATTTCTAATGAGGTTAGGGAATCTCCTGATGCCCCATTGGTTAAGGAGTTGGTGTTAGATGATAAGTTAGAGAAGAAAACTATTTTTCTTATTGTTGCTAAGATAGAATTTGTTAGACCTAAACAACATGAAACCCCAATTAGGAAACCACTTAAGCATGCTAAAATGTACAGGTCACAAAGTCCTAGGGGAAATCAAAGAAACTAGAATAATCAGAAGTCCCAACAGTAGAATTGGCTTTGTGATTGTTTTTTTTTTTTTTTTTTTTTTTTTTTTTTTTTTTTCCAAATAAATCTTGTTTTGTCTGTAGAAGTTTTGACCATGTGCAGGCTGACTGCAATTACCATCAAAGGGAAAGGGTGGTATCTGGGAATAATTATAAAAAGGTAAATTACAATTATTTTGCTAAAAAGGCTCACCCTAGTGCTCACAGGAACATGGTTCCAAGAGCAATTTTAATGAAAACTGGCCTAAGAACACTTAATATGCTGGCTATTAATATGCGCAATCCCAAAACTACAGTTTATAGTGCTAGACCAATGTCATATTTTTCTAAATCAGCACAATCAACTATTAAAGAGGCCTTATCAAATAAGAACAACATTAACTAACAAAGATTTTAGCCAAAAAGTTAATACTGCTAATGGAAAATTTTATACAGCTAGGCCAAAAGCAGTTAATACTACTAGGCCAAATTCAGCAGTAGTTAATGCTGTGAGGACAAATCAGGTTAATGTTGTTAAGGCCTCAGTATGTTGGGTTTGGAGACCTACCAAACTTAATAGTGCATCAATTACTTTGAAGAGACATAATTATGTTGAGGCACGAGGCATATCCAAGTCAGGGATGGCTTGGGTCCCCAAAGGAAACTAATTTCCTTATTTTTATGTGCAAGGTCATCCACAAAAAGAAGATCAAGGCTATGTTGACAATGGATGCTCAAGGCACATGACAGGGAACATGTCCTATCTCTCATACATCAAGGAATTTGATGGAGGATATGTTACATTTGGGGGAGGAGCCGAAGGAGGGAAAATTAATAATGAAGTAACTCTTAAAACTAGTAAGCTTGATTTTAAGGATGTGTACTTTGTTAAGGAGTTATAGTTTAACATTTTTAGTGTTTCACAGATATGTGACAAAAAGAATAGTGTTCTTTTTATCGACACTAATAAAAGTCAGGTTTTACTTAAAGTTTCTAGAAAGAACAATATGTAGAGTATTGATATGAAGAATATTATTCCTAAAGAGTGGTTAACTTGTCTTGTTGCAAAGGCCACACTTGATGAATCAATGCTATGGCATAGGAGGCTAGGTCATGTAAAATTTAAAACTATTAATAAACTTGTTTACCTACAAAACATTTTGAAAATAACCAAACTTGTGTTGCTTGTCTTAAGGGAAAGCAACACAAAGCCTCTTATAAGTCTAAGATTCAGAACTCTATTACTCATCCTGTATTCATGTTGCATATGGACTTGTTTGGTCTAACTTTTGTAAGCAGCTTAATGAATAAGAAATACTGTCTAGTTGTTATTAATGATTATAGCAGATTTACTTGGGTTTTCTTTTTAGCATCTAAGGATTTACTTGGGTTTTCTTTTTAGCATCTAAGGATGAAACAAGTGACATTCTTAAGAGCTTTATAACTCAGATAGAAAATCTAGTTGATAAGAAAGTAAAAATAATCAGATGTGACAATGAAATAGAGTTCAAAAATAGAGTTATGAGTGAGTTTTGTGAAAATAAAGACATTAAGAAGGAATTTAGTGTAGCTAGAACTCCTCAGCAAAATGGTGTTGCTAAGAGAAGAAATAGGACACTAATTGAGGCTGCTAGAACTATGTTAGCTGATTCTAAGTTACCTACTACATTTTGGGCTGAAGCAGTTAATACTGCTTGCTATGTGCAGAATAGGGTATTAGTAGTCAAGCCTCATAACAAGACCCCTTATGAACTATTTAGAGATAGAACTCCTGCTCTAAGCTTCATGAGACCATTTGGGTGTCATGTTACCATTCTTAATACCTTAGATCATTTAGGCAAGTTTGATAGAAAGTCTGATGATGGATTCTTTGTTGGATACTTATTGAATAGTAAGGCTTTTAGGGTATACAACATTAGAACTAGGAAAGTAGAAGAAAACTTGCATGTTAGATTCTTGGAGAATAAGCCTATCATTGCAGGTGATGGACCAAAGTGGCTGTTTGATATTAATACCCTAACAAAATCAATGCTTTATGTGCCAGTTGTTGCAGGTACAAACTCTAATGATTCTGTAGGTACAAAAGATAGTATTGGTGCAGGTCAATCTAGCAAGGAGACAGGATCTAGCCAAGACTACATTTTGATGCCACTGTGGAAAGATGGTTCACTATTTGATTCTTCTTCAAAGAATGCTAGCAATGATGAACCACAACCTTCTAATGATGCTGGAAAGAAGGATGATAAAGATAGAATTGATGATCAAGAGAGGCCTGAGAACTATGCTCAAGATGTTAATACTGCTGGGCCAAGTATTAATACTGCCAATACAAATTTTAATACTGGTAGTCTAAATATTAATACTGTTAGTCCAACAGTTACTACTGTTCCACTTGAAGCCACACATGCTGATTTCTTTGGTGATGAAACAGAATTGGATATGAGCAACATTACTACCACATATCCAGTTCCTACTACTCCACATACAAGAATCCATAAGGATCATTCACTTGATCATGTGATTGGTGATGTGCATTCTGTTGTACAGACAAGGAGAATGACAAAGACTATAAATGAAGGATTTATTAGTGCTGTTTATGAAGGAAAAACTCATGAAGACCTTCATACTTGTCTGTTTGCTTGTTTCCTATCTCAGGAAGAGCCCAAGTAGGCAATCCAAGGACTAAAAGATCCAAGATGGATAGAAGCTATGCAAGAAGAGCTTCTGCAATTCAAATTACAATAAGTTTGGACATTGATGGATTTACCTTATGGCAAGAGGGCCATTAGAACAAAGTAGGTGTATAGAAACAAGAAAGATGAGAGAGGTATTGTGATTAGAAACAAGGCAAGGCTGGTTGCACAGGGTTACACTCAAGAAGAAGGAATAGATTATGATGAGGTTTTTGCTCCAGTTTCTAGGATTGAAGCAATTAGGCTGTTCTTAGCCTATGCCTCATTTAAAGAATTTGTTATGTACCAAATGGATATGAAGAGTGCATTTCTGTATGGCAAGATTGAAGAAGAAGTTTATGTCTGTCAACTGTGACAACTGAGATTTTAGCAGGTTAGTTAAAGCCTGTATAATTCAATTTATGTGTGTCATTATGTGTTTTATGTGTTTTATATGTGTATGAGATGGAAGTACATGAGTGATGAATCATGATACTTGTGGAAATGAAATCATTTGAAAGCTTTACGTAGTTTCAAATGTCGTGTACATAATATTATGTAGACATACTATGTATATGTAATTCATATTATATATATTAGTTTAGTATTTTATAGATTGTAGAGTACTTTCTATTTTTTAAAATAGTTAGAA